>CAUYON010162239.1:0-35722 GCA_963573935.1 Arctocebus calabarensis | reverse complement strand
GTGAAACTTATTAAATGTGGAGTATCAATGTCTTTATATAGTGACCAAGAAAATGCCATGAAGGCTATCTGTAACAGTACGATCAAAACATTTCTGAATGTATATGAATCGTGCGCTATGATTGCACCAATGTACAGAATTGTGATTCAATAAAATTATAAAAAAAAAAAAGAAACCTTTGTTCACCATTGGTGGGAATGTAAATTGGTACAACCATTTTAGAAAATAGTATGTGGTTCATCAAAAAACTAAAAATAGAATTACCATATGATTCAGCAATTGCACTTCTGGGTATATATCCAAAATAATTGAAATAGGTATATAAAAAAGATATCTGCACACACACACACACACACCCCATGTTCATGGTAGCATTATGTGAAATGGGCACGATAAGTGTCCATCAACAGATAAATGGGTAAAGAAAATGTGGTACAGTAGTCCCCCTTTATCTGCAGGGATACATTCCAATACTCAAAGTGAATGCCTGAAATTGTAGCTAGTATCAAACCCTAAATACACTGTGTTTTTCTATAATTATGTATCTATGATAAAGTTTAATTTATAAATTAGGCACAGTAGAGAGTAACATCCATTAATAAAATAAAGCAATTATAATAATATACTGTAATAGAAGTCATTTGAATGTGGTCTCTCTCTCTTTTTATAAAGCAAGGTCCTGCTTTGCTGGTAGGTAGGAGTGCAGTGGGTCAATCATACTTCACTAAGCCTCCAACTCTTGGATTCAAGCAATCCTCTTGCTTCAGCCTCCCAAGTCATTAGAACTATAAGCATGTGCCATTGCACTCAGCTATCTTTTTTATACTGGTAGGACTCTCATTACATTTCCCAGGCTGTTCTTAAAGTCATGTCCAAAAGCAATCCTCCCAATACAGCCTCCCAAAATGCTGGGATTACAGGTAGGAGCATCCTGTCATTTGAGAAAAAGTGGATGAACCTGGAGGACCTTACACTGAATATAATAAGCTAGGCACTGAAACACAAATATTGTATGAAATCATTTACATAGAGAATCTATAAAAAATCGATCTCATAGAAATGGAGAGTGAAAAGGTGATTAATGGAGGCTGATGTGGGGGGTTAGTGGAGGGGAGAAATAGAGAAAGCCAAGATGTCGATCAAAGGGTACAATATTTTTGTTTGGTTAAAGGAATAAATTGTTGTGCTATATTTATTGCATTGCATGGTGACTACCTTTAATGACAATGAATATTTAAAAAGTGATAAAAGATTTTTAATGTTCTCATCACAAAAAACATAAGTTGAAGAGGTGATGGATTTGTTAGAGTGCTGGAATTAATCATTATACAGTGTATGTACAAATCAAAACATCAATGTGTGCCCCCCATATACACACAATAATTTCTTATTAACTTAAAATATTTTTAAATGAATTAGCAAATTAATTTTGCAAGTTTTCTGGATAAGAAATGAATACCAAAATTCAATTTATGAATTATCAGCAGGAAACAATAGAAAATTAAATATAAAAATCACTTAAAGGCCAGATGCAGTGGATCACTCCAGTAATACTAGCAATCTGTGAGGCCGAGGAGAGTGGGTTGCTTGAGCTCATGAGTTCAGAAGTGGCCTGCACAAAAGTAAGACCCCTGTCTCTACTAAAAATAGAAAAACTGAGAATCACTTGAGCCCAAGTTGGAGGTTGCTGTGAGCTATGATGCCACAGCACTCTACCCAGGGTGACAGCTTGAGACTGTCTCAAAAGAAAAATCACTTAAATATCAAGTACACCATAATAAATTTAACAAAATATGTACAATATCAAAAAAAAATTATATGCTACCAGAAACTATTAACATGAAACATATATAAGAATAAAACACTTAAGAACAAATTTTAATAAAAGAATAGAATCTCTGCTGAACAAAAGTCTAAATATCCTAATAGAATATCTGAATTATAGAGTTTAAAGTTGAAGTTCTCTGAATAAAGACAAGCTCCAAATATAGCCCCCTGAATAACTGGCTAGAGGGAAGAGCTGACATCATAGTTTGGATGCTTTGTCCACAGACACCTGGAAGTGCCCACTCCACCTCTGGGTAATAGCAAACACTATAGTGAGGGAAAAGATTGTGAAGCAAACTACAAAATAAGAAAATCTTTGCAATAAAAATGATAAATTCATAAGTGTCTGTAATATGTAAAATGAAAATGGGCAAAGAGTACAGAAGAAAACATCCCAGAAATAATAGTGCTTTGATTTTGCATTTTGATACCACTCAAATCTTATTAATAACTAGAAATACAAGAGGTTAGAAAAGAATCAAAGGACAAAATCTAGAATTGGCAAGAACTTGGGGAAAGGGAAACACCCATACTCTGTTGAACAGTGAGTTGTTGCTGTAACCTCACTGGAGGGAAATCTGATGTAGTAATCACATTATTTATTATCACATTAGTGATTTATTTATTTAGTGAAATAAACCTTCAGTCAAATAAACCTTTGACCTGCCAGGTTTGTTTCCTGAAACTTCACATGTAATAAGTGCACAAAATGTACTGAAGATGTTCATTATAACATGTTTTTACTAGTGAAAAGTTGGACTAAAATATTCACTTATAAGATATTGGTCACATTGATTATGTTTACTGATTTAGAATAAAATGTAGTTAAAAAGAATGAAACACATAACAATACAAAAAGATACTCTTAAAAATTAATAAATGAACAAACTAAAAAATATGGTATACATAATGACCATATTCTCTTTTGTATAAAAATTGCATATAGTGTTTATACATAAATAGGAAAAACAGGAATAATGTAAATCAACTTGGAGTTACTATCTGCAGAAATGAGACTGAGGGACAGTGGAGGTACTTTTTAGAGAGATTTTGGCATGATTTCACTATCTATTAACTTCTCTATCTTAAAATAAATAAATTACTTATGTTATAAATTAAAAAGCATAATTTCTAAGAATAGGAAATGAAATTGAGATTTAACTTTTTTATTTTTGGACATACATAATAGTTATACAGATTTACGAGGTACACGTGATATTTTGACACAAGCGTACAATATGTAATGATTAAATCCTGAGATATTCTTCATCTCAAACATTTATTATTTCTCTGTGTTAGGAACCATCCAAATCTTCTCTTTCAGCTATTCTGAAACATACCTGTGCAATACATTTTTGTTAAAAACTTCAAATAAGCAAACTAACAACGCATCTTAAAGAAATAGAAAAGTAATAGCAATCTACACCCAAATAAGTCGAAGAAAGTGTAGTGAGGAGAGAGGAAAATTCAGGCTTTTAAATCGTTGGGTAAAGATGGCATTGTTCTCATAAAAATTACTCCCAGACTACAAAATTAATAAGAAACATGAACCTACACTTCCTATACAAAAAAGCTAGGATGTAACCTAAATTACAATATGGGAAAGGGAGTGTCCAATGCAATGAGAGCAAATGATGTGTGTCATTCAGAGGGGATGTTAAAGGAACAAACAGCTCAGACAAAGAGAGAAGCACCAAGTTCTCCAGAGTTGTGGTTTTCAAACTGTGGTCTCTGAATTCAGAGCATCAGAAGGACCACAGAACTTGTTAGAAATTTAAATTATTAGACTCTAGAATACATCTAACTAAACAGAACATTTTTTGTATGAGTATCAATAATATGTTTTAATTATCTATACAGGTGATTCCAGTACACACTAAAGTTTGAAAACTCATGGCAAGTGACAGTTTTTGGAGAAAAAAAAAACATAATCCTTTGTTTGGAACCATGAGAACTACAAGGTAGTTGAAGGCTTCCCTAGAACTGCTTTGACACAATTTAAAAGCACTCAGGCATGGATAAATCAAGGATCACACAAACGTACTGTAGTTTCAAGAAGCTATCTGTGAGTAGCATAATGTGAGGTTACCCATGCAGGATACTGATGATAGACAATCCAGCCCTCCAATTGCCCTCCAAGGAGACTATGCAAGGCTGGCTTAGCAGTCAGAAAGGTCCTTCTGCCAAGCGTGTTTTATCTCCTTTCCTTTCCCGGGTATCTGCACTCCTAACCCCATCTGAGTGTCTGCCTCCTAGAAACCCTAACCAGCACACAGGATACTCAAAGTTGTTGGTGAAGCAGGCTGTAAAATAGGGTTTCAAGACTAGTTATTTAGGACCAACTGGCCAGGAGATTCCCATCCCAAGTTGTATATGGAATGCAGATAATTCTGAGCACAACATACAAGTTCAATGATAAAAGCTTTCAGGAATGGTGACTTGGAATTATGTACCATGAAGGGAAATGCACTGGCCAGGATGATTCAGAGATGGAAACGTCCAGGGACAGTGAGGCGATGGTGTACTGTTACATCATAAACATATACTTGTAAAACTTAAAAGTTTGACCAATAAAAATTCCTCATATAATATTTCAGTTGGATAAAATTTTTTATCAATAAATAGATAGCAATATATATGTATATGTATGTTGATAGAGATGTCTATATAAATCCAAAGGATACTACCTTTCTTTGGCAAAAATCTTTTAGTTTCAGTTGACTACCAGCCCCAGGACCATTCAATAACTTTGAATCACTACTCAACTTCAAATTCAAAGAGAATGTGAATGACTCTGACCACATTCACTTGAGGTCAGGAGTTGCAGACCATCCTGGGCAACGTAGCTAAACTAAAGTAATGAGAACCTCCCACAAGGAGAGGAATTCAAGGAGACTTGAAACTACTGCTTTCTGTACGTATTATAGCAAGACTGAGACACTAGGTGTATTCTCAGATATTAAAGTTACTCCTAACTATGAGACATTGGAAAGCTCTAACAAACATCAGATTTGGTATCACAAAGAGAAAATATCCCCTGTAGCTGACTAAACCAACATGTAAAGAAATGCCACAAAATTTTGTAATCCAAATGGTAAAACCACTTGATTACTGGCTGTGGTTTCTGAAGGTTGAATGCAACAAGAACACTAAGATAACTTGGCCACATAGAAGGCAGTCAAGTAACAACCCTCTCCATTTACTCACTATCTTTCAAATCTCATGAGCACTGCTCTGTGATAAGTTTTCTATGAGTACTGTGTGCCTGCCCCATACCCTGAGTCTGCTCCAAGACTTGAGCAACTGAACATCTTTCCTCAGACAACTCTTTTTGTACTAATTCAAAAAGTATTTGTTAAGCACCTACTCTGTCCCAGGCACTGTGATAGGCAGGTGATACACAGTAGTGAACAAAGCATACAGTCACTGTCCTCATCGAGTTTATTATCGAATGTGGTAATAAAACAGTAAACATATCACACATTTCAATATATAAAGAAAGCTCAAGCTGATAAACCCTTAGACAGGAAAAGAGAGAGATGGGATCGACAAGATGCACTTAACATTAACCCTGCAATGTTACATGAAAAATCACCAAAAAAGTCATGGCAGTCTTTTATTTCAAGGTGAAGTTAGATATTTCAGACTGATCCAGTCCTCATGGGGAAAGCAGTAGCTCCTTTCATAACTCCAAGTTATGCTCACGACATCTGAAACTTAGAATTTGGAAACACCTCATGATTAATGTGACTGGCAGGGGGACCTCTAATTATTTTCCACACGAATCTACTCTACTTTAGGTGTGTTCCCTCATTCTCCCACCATTCTTTTCTGCAAGCATTCAATGTTCCATTGTTGCAGCAGATAAAATTATTCATTCTGATTGTTTGGGGTTTTTTGTTTATCTTGTTTTGTTTGTTTGTTTGTTTTGCTTTGTTGTGTGTTTTGTTTTGTTGAGATAGAGTCTCACTCTATTGCCCAAACTATGATGCCATGTCTTTATACTAGCTCAAAACAACCTCGAACTCCTGACTTCAGGGATCCTTCTGCTTCAACCTCCCAAGTAGTTGTAACTACATGTACCCACCAAAATGCCCAGATAATATTCTACTTTTAGTAAAGATGGGGGTCTCACTCCTGCTCAGACCATTCTCAAACTTCTAAGCTCAAGCAATTTTCCTGCCTCAGCTTCCCAGAGTGATAGGCTTACAGGCATGAGACATGGCACAAAGTATTCATTCTGGAAAAGGCAACAGTGTTAGTGATTTGGTTGAAGGACTACAGAAAGTAGGCACGAGTGTCTAGTTATATTTGTTTGCCACATAGACAAAAACGAGAAATGCTTCACTAATTCTTCATAAACATTGAGTCTGTGGCACATTGGCCTACAACTGGAAATATAACAAGTCTTTACTACAATGGAAAAGAGATCTATGAAGTGAGAATTCAGGGAAATTTTCCCATAGTCCTCTAGACACCAACATTGAATATTCAGAAAAAATACCTAGAGAAATTACTGTTGGATAACAATGTGTGTGAATTGATGAAGTAGAACCAGATGGAGATACGAAAGTGGATGTACATTCTTTAGTTATTCATGTAACAGATTTACACTCCAGAAATAAAAATGTCATCACTCTATTTGTTGGCCTCTACCTATTTTTTTTTTTTTTTTTGGTAGTTTTTGGCCAAGGCTTGATTCAAACCTACCACCTCTGGCATAGGGGGCCAGTACCCTACTCCTTTGAGCCACAGGCACCACCCGGCCTCTACCTGTTTATGAGAACACGGTAAATCTGAACACCCTACAATCATTTTGTTTTTGTTTTTGTTTTTGATTTTTTGAGACAGAATCTCACTATGTCGCCCTCGGTAGAGAGCCATGGCATCACGGCCCATCAAACTCTTGTCTTAAGCGATTCTCTTGCCTCAGCCTCCCAAGTCGCTGGGACTACAGGTGCCCTCAACAATGACTGACTGTTTTTTTGTTGCAGTTGTCCTTCTTTAGCTGTCCCGGGGCCAGGTTCAAACCTGCCAGCCTCAGTGTATGTGGCCTGCGCCATAACCACTGGGTTACAGGCTCCAAGCCCCTATAATCATTTTGGAATGTAATTTGGCAAGAGCTACTAAAAATGATAATCACACATATCTTATACCTCAACAGTCCCATATAAACAAATCTATCACACAGATTTACACACATCACTACACAATGAACACATGGAACAAAGGGCCTATTGAAGCATCATGTTAATGACAGTAATTCAGTATGATGTGGACGTTCATAATTGAGAAGGAGATGAACATATTGTTGTATGATAGGTTATGAAAACTTGCACATCTACTAAATATCAGGGACAGCACTATCTTATTGACAGAGAAGGATCCCCTAATACACATTCAAATATGTGCAACTCAACAAATTAAACACATTCACATAAGAAAGAAAAAATGTTTTTGAAATTTATTAAATTTAATTAAAAGACAATAGGTTAGTAGCCAAATATCATAAGGCTTTTCAAACATAGTCAAACTGTATGTAAAAACACCTTTTCTTGGCATATTTTTATCAAAGCCATTTTCATTTCATTATTTCTCAAACTGTAGATAAGTGGATTCAGCAGAGGTGTCAGCAGTGAGTAGGCCAATGATATCACTTTCTTGGCTTCTGGTGAGTAGCCAGATTTGGGTTGCAAATAAGTCATGTTGCCTGTGCTATAGAAGAGGGACACAGATGTGAGATGAGAGGCACAGGTGGAAAAGGCCTTTTGCCTCCCAGTAGTTGATGGCATCTTCAGGATGGCATAAAGAATTCGAAAGTAAGACAAAAGTATCAACAAAAAAGGAACCATAACAATCAAAATAGTAACTATGAAGGCATATATTTCAAGCAAAAATGTGTCTGCACATGTAAGGTTTAGCACTGCTGGAGCTTCACAAGATATATGATTAATTTCATTGGAGCCACAAAAGGGAAAACTCAATACCCATGTGGTCCCCACAGTAGCCTCCATGATCCCTGAAATCCATGAGAACATTATTAATGCCATAAAAACTCTTCTGTTCATAATCACTGGATAGTTCAGAGGATGGCAAATTGCAGCAAATCGGTCATAAGCCATTGCTCCCAGAAGAAAACATTCAGTCCCACCAAAAAGAAGAATGAAATACATCTGTGCAAAACAGCTCACAAAAGACATCAAAGTTTTCTCAGAGGAGAGGACCACTAGCATTTCAGGCAGGATAACTGTGCTGAAACTCAAGTCCACCACAGATAAGTTCAGCAGGAACAGGTACATGGGAATGTGGAGGCGCTTGTCCAGGGAGATAATGATTATAATGATGGCATTTCCCATCAGGGTCAGCAGGTAAATAACCAAGAAAACCCCAAAGAGTGGTTCTTGGAGATCAGGTAAAGTAGAGAAGCCCAGGAGAGTGAATTCAAACACAGAACTTTGATTTTGCCTTTTCATTTTCAATAACAGAGCCTTATATTCGTTTTTTAAACATAGTACTTAAAGTATATTAAAAAGTCACACTTTAGTCTCCAGAAATTCTTTGCAGAACCCAGAAGCAGAGCTTATTCTATTAGAAAATCATTTTGGCAAATTTGGAGAATGGCCAGTTTCCTAGAATACAGAATTTTTCACATGGAATGGGAAAAGTGAAGAATTCTGGCTAAGTATTAAATTATATCAAAAATCTACTTCTACTTGTACATTCTATAGTTTGAAAACTAAACACAACATTAAAGCAAATAAAATATTTTATGACTTAGGTTCCACAAACATAACAAAGTTATACATAACAATAGATATAAAATTTAAGACCACAAATCATAGCATTAAAAAGCATACAGATTGAAATTAAAACCCTTAATTTTTATTGAATAATTAAAAGTTACAGCAAGTATTCATCAGGTTCAGTGCCTGTAACTTTGTTAAATGTTATGAGATTAAATGTGTAGGAACACATAAAGGGTGCTGTGATTTAGATGAACATACCCTACGTAATTTGTGGCCTACATGCTGATTTCTTCCCACTTAGCAGATATCAAATCAGATTAGATTGAGCCAGATGAAAAATGGTTAGGGTGAATTCTCCTTACCTCATTCTAGTGACCTAGTTGACAGAGGAAAAAGACCATTTTTGTGGTCACCATGAGCCTGGAATTTAAATGTTTCCACTCTCTGTTTCCCTCTTGTCATTATTCTTAACTTCCTCCTCATAAAGTTCCTTTAATTGTAAATTGCCCAACAAGCACTAATTGGCCACCTACCATGTTCTAGGCTTTATATGCTCAAGTGAACATTTGAGCCCAGACATCAGCAAAGGGCTCACTTCATCATGGAACATGGCATCTAACCCTATAACCAGGACTCTGTATATCCCACTTTTTGTATCTTGCTATACTTTCTTCTTATTACCACCAATTGAACTTAAACATATATCTTTTCTGAAATGCATATATACATTCATATATACAGGAAATTCTAAATATTTCACTAAAATACAAACCTCAGATGGGGAAAGATTTAGCTTTCTTCTTTGTTATATCTCAGTGCCTACAACTGTTCCTAGCCCTTCAGAGATGATGAGTCAATGTTGATTAAATAAATGAATAAAACTGTTAGAAAATTCAAGATTCTACCTGTAAAAGAGTGTCTAAAAGAAAAGCAAACCAAGTACATTACATAATTGGGAAGGAGAAGCAATAAGATGTACGTAGAAATTTCAATGGGAGGACATATTCTGAAAGAGAAGGAAGGCGAAAACCACAGTCACAGGATGCCTTGAGTGGGAAGAGGAAAGTATGAGGATGATGGCCCAGTTGTCTGACTCAAAGGTGCTTCATGACAACATAGAACTGGAATGAAGGCCTACTGACCTTTGTGGAATGATTTGAAAACCAGAGGAAATTCACTCTGGACAATGAGGAAGCCAGGAGGACCAACAGACACAGCAACTGAAGAAATACAATGCCAGTTTAGTGCAGATCAGTAGGAATATAGAAGACTGTGAAAGGCAAATTCATTTATTTCTGAATTTGACCATGGTCATGTACTAAAATCAAATGCCCATATTAAACACAATAATTCTGTCAAAAAAAAGTCCCATAATCCTGTTTTGCACAAATATTTCAACCCATTTTCAAAGAGGAAAGAAAGAACAAATATGTATTCAGTTCCAAATACAATAGAAACTCCCTACTTGAATACCCCCCTACACTGACCACTTCCTAAGTTGATCTAACTTTCATGGCCCATTCAGCACCACATGTATATATCAGTATAGTAACCCTAGTTCCTTATATTTCACCTCCTATGTTAATCAGTTTATTATAGTCCCATAGGTAGTCGACTTACAAAGGTTCTACTATATATAAAAGTGGATTGGTTTTGAAAATTAGAAAACTTAGAATACCATCTTTAAAAATGCAAAACTTTTGCAGAACAAATTAAAGCATGTAATAAAACAAGACTGTTACAAGTGACAAAGAGAAAGTGACCATGAATACTCTATCTTTCCTCTACATCTTGGAAGGTCCTAATTGTGTCTTGGAAAATTCACTGACATTTTATATTTAGGCCATCATAACCTTTGTAAGGTTTCAGCCTGAAGATGGGAAGATGCAAATGTTCGGCGTATGGACCAACCTCCTCTCTTCAGTTGCAAACTTCTAAGATATTATGTTAGTGCATGAGAAATACTTATACTTTCAGTATTTTCTCTGAACAGAAATTCACTTGCATCAAAGCAAAAGTCTACTGCTTCAAATCCTTCAGCCATTCCTAGCACTTCCTGAGCACTGACACATCACTTCAACAGCATTTCCAACGATTAGTGTGAAGAACTATAAATGGGAACACAACCAATAGGCACACACACAGAATCTACACTTCTTACCTAGATTCAATCTCTTTAATTTTCCTAGTTATTTCATCAGAAGTTTCACCTCTAGCCAATGCCACCTATTCATAAATACAGCTTAGTGATTCACTGCACTGCTTCTATAACACTGCGTGACATAGAACCATATGCCCTGGAGAATCCCTCCCTGGAGAACATCGAATCACTTCATACAGACCTTCCTGAATTATATAACTAAAAAAGGCTCAATTTGGCCACTTAGGTGAGAAAGCTCAAGAGCACACACTTGGAGTCCTACTCCTTCCAGTGTCTCTGGGGAATGAACGCTTCTTCACACGAGAGATTCAATTCCACTAGGACACTCCTATGTGAGGTGAAGGCAGAGGTTGAATGATTGTTGTCATTACGGAGAGAAGGGAAGCTGGTGGAGGGTGTGAGTAAAGGCAGGTGATCTAGGATTTCATGGGACAGAATGCACAGTTTGTGTAATAGAGGGAAACAAGAAAAGGAAAATATATTGAAGGCTCTTTGTGGGAAACTTAGATGCTCCTACACCACAGGACTTTTATCTTCTTGAGAAGTTCAAAGTCCCTGAAACAATCAAGAAAAAATTATCAATACTATTAATTTCACACACAGAGCTTTTTTTTTTTTTTTTGAGACAAAGTCTCACTCTGCCACCCTTGGTAGAATGCCATGGCCTCACATCTCACAGCAACCTCAAATTCTAGGGCTCAAGCGATTCTCTTACCTCAGCCTCTCAAGTAGCTGGGACTACAGGCACTCGCCACAATGCCCAGCTATTTTTTGTTGCAGTTGTCATTGTTGTTTAGCAGGCTTGGACTGGGATTGAACTCTCCAGCCTCGGTGTATGTCACTGACACCACAACCATTGTTCTATGGGTGCCGTGCCTATAGAGCTTTTTTACTTAGAGTCAAAATATCTGGACTTGCATGTATAACATTGATTACATCTATGAACTTTCTGGCTCTACTATTTTCTCTATAAAATATTAATGATGGTATTAATTTCATAAGGGAAATGTGAGAATCAGGAGACTCAGGGCTCAGTTTAAACTAACCTGAGCAATGAAGGAGACCACAGGCTTTGTCACAGGGGAAGGCAGGGGTGAATGAATCTGCAGGCTGGATATATCTAAATGCCAACTGTGTGCTCAGACCAAGATTCTTCTTTTCTTCTTCTCATCTGTTTTCATGGAGTGGGTTCTATTCTCAAGTAGCTCTTCCTTCCTAGTGGCAATAAGCCTGCCAGCAACACTTAGGGATACTTTCTCCCTAATCTGCTAATCTGTGTACAGTGGGAAATGTACCAGTGATCCTGAGGAAAGGGGGTCTCATTCACAGAATCCAGTTCATGTACCCCTCTCCTATCATTCATCAGGATACGATTTCATGCTAATAAATGAGCCAGTCACATGCCCCAGAGATGGGAAAAGCTGCCTAAATATGGATATTTCATGATTCCTACTTCCTAATATGCCATGGGGGCTGCTGTTGTACTGACGTGTTCCACATGTTAATATCAGTGATTATGTCACAGGTGATTTCCAGTTTGTGAGAAATCATCGAGACATAGGTCATGATGTGTACACTTTATATGTATATCAGATTTGAATGAAAAGTGCAGGAAAGAACATTTCATACTTATGCTAAAGAGAATAAACTAGGAATAATATTAACATCAATATCTAACCCAAGCCACTATGTCATTGATGTAACAGTAATCAAAATGTGGAGATTTTAATGCACCTTTCTCAAAGTTTGAGAGACCAAATAGAAACCAAAGAAATGCCGTTGGGAGAATTTGAATAGTAAAATTTATTTATCTCATTAATCACATATTTTTGTCTCAAAATATCTATGAGATGTTTACAAAATTTGATGACATGTTTTGTCCAAAAGAAAATCTCAAAAAATTTCAAAATCTTGATAGTCATAGACACACAGCATACTTTGCAATAAAACTGCCCCAAAAAGTCAAACGTAAAAAAGGAAAACTAAAATCTTACAACAAGCTAAAAACATACTAAAAACAGGGCATGTTTGAGGTCTGACAATTAAGTTTGCAAACTTACCACCATGTGCTCATGTTGGCAGCACTGTACCAAGAAATCGGCAAGGGTACACAACAATAATATATCAGTGTCTCACAGTTTGTGTTCATGTCCTCATGTGGCAAAGTCTTACTAAGCAGTATTCATTACTATTAAATGTTTTCATGTGCAACTGCAAAATGTCAGAACTTGAATTATACTAAGAAGCATTGTAAATTTCTTATTAAATTTGACAAGAGTGGAAGTGAAGCTAGGGACATGGTAATCAATGTTTATGGGGATAATGTCATGAAGAAAACAGCAGTGTACAAATGGATTAAAATATTTTCTCAAAGGAAAGAAAGGCTCACTGATGAAGAGAGGTCAAGGTGGTCAGTAAAGAATGGAACACACTCGCTGCTCATCTGATCTGACCCCCAATCACTTTCTTTTCTTTAACTGAATATAAAAGAAGATATTTTGGTGGCATTCAGGATGGTAGAATAATAAGATGACCACTCCAATGGCCGTAATAGACACTCCATGTGTAAGGCACAACTATCTCTATTTTAATTTCATTTCAAGCCTAAACAACAGAGTGACACTGTGTATCATCAAAACAATTTTTTTTAATTAGGGGAGCTTGGTGGTGTGGGCCTGTAGAGACAGCTACTCAGGAGGCTGAGGCAGGAGGATCACTTAAGCCTACGAGTTTGAGGATGCAGTGAGCTAAGATGGTATCACTACATTCTATCCTCTGTGACAAAGCAAAACCCTGTCTCAAAAAAAAAAAAAAAATTCGGTTCACCTGATTCAGGCAGCAATTAAATTAGGCTAGTCTAACATATTGACTATTTAAGTTAGAGGCATTTGAAAGATAACAGGTACAAGAAGATAACTGTCTTTCCTGAACTTTATGCTGTTTCCTTCTTTCTTTTTCTTTGCTTTGACTATATCCTGCATGGACATGCTGTTTCTTAAAAACAGGGATGAAATTCTCATGGAAAAAACATAGCCCTCTTATTCTCAAGGAGGAGATATTAAGATGAGGAGAATTCTATACAAACGCTATCAAAGTAACTTATCTTTTATTAATTATTTATTCACACACTTTTTCAGAGAGAAGGTCTCACTATGTCAGTGAGCCTGGTGGTTGTTTACCTTTTAAACCATCCACATAATTTAGTTAATTATTCACAGCTTATTCTTCTTGGTCAAAATCAGTATGCCTGACTCTAACTGGGTCTTTGAGTCTTCTTTTCTTTAGATAAGAGCTCCCATGCAACATAAAACTTGTTTATACTTTTATGCTGTTACTCTATCTTGCATCAGTTTAATTCTCAGACTAGGCTTAGGCCCTAAGAAGAAGGAAGTGAAATTTTTTCACTCTATTATTCTGATGCACAATAAAATTTGAGAATCATCACAGTGGCACACTCTGGAGGTTAAAACCACAATTTCTTTTGTTTTCAACAAGGAATACTGCCCGGAAGGGCCTGTAGTGATGATTTCCTTGGACCTGCTTTGATATAAGTGACACACATAGGCATAAATTAACACAGGATCACACAGATGTACCACAGTTTCAGGGGGCTGTCTGTCAATAAGATAATATGGAGAAATGTGAGATCTCACTATCTGATGAAAGGGAGTAGTAGAGAAAAGTAATTCATCTTTTTTATAAAGATTAGTGCTATGTTATACAGTAGGACTTCCCAAATTTTGAAGAGCATCCAAGTCATGTGGGGATCTTTATTAAAAGAGTGAGTGAAATTCATGAACATCTCTGACCATCTTCCAAGGAGTAAGCTTGTAAAGAATGTTTCTGCTAATGATGCTGACTTAGAACATGGCCTGGCCTGTTCTCCACACAAATATCCTGTACATAATGGGTCAAGAACAAACATGGCCTTTTTCAAACATAGGAGATAATTAAAAGAGTTACCACATCAGCCTACCATCCAGAGACTGAAGAGGAATAGGAAAAGCACATGATCTACAAAGAAGATTCACCAAAGTGAAGTTGCCATGGAACAGATGAAAATCACCAACAAAAGATATGGCTAAGACTTTTTTAAACTTTGTAAAAGAAGAGCACAAAATAAAGCAATAAGTATCCTGGAAAGATATGACCAAATAATACAAACTTAGAAAATCTCGAATGAAAGATCAGGAAGGTTTTGATTTGTTTAAAATCATAAATATAAGGGTGGGCACAGTGGCTCTTGCTTGCAATTTTAGCACTCTTGGAGGCTGAGATGAGCCAACTGCTTGAGCTCAGAAGTTTGAGACCAGCCTGCACAAGAATGAGATGCCATCTCTGTTAAAAACAGAAAAATTAGCCAGTCATGGTGGTGCGTGGTTGTAATGTCACCTACTTGAGAAGCTTAGGCATGAAGATCTCTCGAACCCAAAGGGTTTGAGGGTATTGTGAGCTAGGATGACAGCAGAGAAATCAACTCTGGGTGACAGTGTGAGACTACGAATAAAGAAAATATATAAATAAATCAAAAATATGATGTCCATACTGAAAATATAGATAAGAATAGACATCAGCAAGAAATAGTGGAGGGGGGCTTGAAGTAAATAATAATAAAGTAAAATAAAAAACACATGAATAGAATTAAAAATAATTACAGTCAAAACACAGACTTGGGGAGGCAGAGCATAATGGTGGACAGGACAGATGTTTAGCTCAACTCTCCCAAGTCATCAGGTGAGAATGAGGGGACTAGATCTTTTCCCCTGGTGGAGTGTTGGTTCAGATAGGTAGCTAGGGGTCTGTAGTGCATTGGTGGATTGCTGGACTTGAAATGTAACCCAGAGCCACTGTTGAAGTGGTGCCAGTGGCCAGTGGCCAGTGGCTGGTGGCCAGAGGCAGCAACAACCAGCCTCTCCCCTATGAAGGACTGCAGTTCCCAGTTTGAGGGGAAACTAGGTATTTTGTGGAAATTGCATTGAAGTGTGGACTCCTGAGTGGAATTTGGTGACCAGAAAGGGGTGCTATTCGGATCGGAAGGGGGCTAGGCAGCCTGATAGAAAATTAAGGGGAAAGGATCCTGCCTAGGAAATAGACACATTTTGAAATGTCAGAAATGGCAGGCACCTTTTCCCAAAACAGCAGGTGTGAATGAATGGACCAGACCATTCCTGGTGGGGACTATTGATGTAGACTGGCAGTTCAGGTTGTGCAGCAACCTGGCAGATTGCTGGACTCAAAAGTGCAATCCTGAGTCACGAAGTCTCCACGCAGCTGCTGAAGCAGCCAGCTCCAGCACCAACCGACCTCCATGGAAGATTACAATTCCCAGTTCACAGGAAGCTAGGAGCTGAGTGGAAAAATTGGTGAAGCATGGACAAATATGGAGGTCAAATAGGGGTGCCATCTGGAACAGAACAGCCAAGGTTAGGTGACCAGTTAGGAAACAGATATTTTTTGAAATTTCAGAAATGGCCAAGCCCACAGGCATCTCCTCCTACCTACCAGGTACAGCGGTTACTGTGGTAACATTATAAACTGGGAATCAGGTATAAGCCTTGGAACCTCTCACAGCATCACCTGTTTTCCAGAAAGTATGTTGCAATATAAATATATTCCTACAAAAGTTGACCCCTACCTCATACCTATAGTTGTAGGTATGAAGAAACGTGAGATCTCACTATCTGATGAAAACATTGCAAAAGTTTATCAATTAGATACCCATATTATTGGTTGACTGTAAGAACCATAACAGAACAAGTAAACATCAATGGAGAAACAGAAAAACCTTAATTGAAAGTCTTGGCCAACAACTCACGGCTCTTGCATCAGAACAATGCACTAGTTCACAAGTAACTATATTGAAACATGCTCACTACTTATCTGATCTGACCCAAAATCACTTTGTGAAGGCTCACAAATGCTCAAAGAGGAGCATTAACCCCAGCACTACTCAATCCAAATAAGACATCCCCCAGGCACATCATAATTAACTTCACTAAAGTTAATGCAAAGGAGAAAATTCTGAAAGCAGCAAGAAATTAAAGAAACCATAACCTAAAAGGGGAAGAATATTAGAATGACTGCAGATCTCACTGCCGAAATCCTTCAAGATAGAAGAGGGTGGTCATTGACTTTTAATTTTCTAAAACAAAATAACTTTCAACCTAGGATCCTGTGTCCAGCTAATTGAGTTTCATTTATGATGGAGAAATTAAATACTTTAATAAAATTCACATGTTGAAGAAATTTGCCAAAACTAAACCAACTCTCCAGGATATTCTCATACCTGTCCTCCATAATGAACAGCACAACAAAAGTAAACTCACTGAGAAACTTTTGGCCAAATTCCAAATTCCACAGTAGTGAAAGGATTAAAAATGTCCACTGGACTTTCAAAAAACTTAATACCCAAAATTCTACCAGATTTGTCAATATCCACAGTTAATGTGAATGGCTTAAGTTGTCCTCTAAAGGGGCACAGGCTGGCTGACTGGATTCAAACACTAAGGCCAGATATCAGCTGCATACAAGAATCTCATCTTACCTTAAAAAATAAATATAGATTCAGGGTGAAGGGATGGTCATCTATGTTCCAGGCAAATGGAAAGCACAAAAAAGTAGGTGTTGCAATTTTTTTTACAGATACAATAGGCTTTAAACCAACAAAAGAAAGGAGGATAAGGATGGTCACTTCGTATTTGTTAAGGGTAATACTCAGTAAGATGAGATTTCAATTATTAATATTTATGCACCCAAACATAATGTGCCTCAATTTTTAAAAGAGACTCTAACAGACAAGAGCAACTTGATTTCCACCAAGTCCATAGCAGTCAGACATTTTAGCACTCTTTTGGCAGTGTTGGATAGATCCTCCAATAAGAAGCTAAGCAAAGGAGAGAGAGGAAGATGGCAGCGGAGACGGTTCCATAGCCCATCTCTCCCCAGTCAGCAGGTGAGAGGGAGGGAGCTCTGGATCTTTCCCCTTGTAAATTATTGGAGTGGATGGGCAGCTGGAGATGCACAGCAATTTGGTGGATTGTTGTGTTTGAAATATAGTTCATAACCACGGAAACTGCTGTAAACCATTTCCCTCTGTCCAGCAGAGGGGCAGCCGGCCCCTCCCACAGGGAGGACAGCAGGTCGCAACTCACAAAACCTAATTGGAGAAAATTCCACCAAAGTGTGGATCTCAGAGTTTGATGACCAGAAAGGGGTGCTGCTAGGATCCACAGAGACACGGGCAGCCCAAGCTAGAGCTGAAGGGACGGGACCCTGCTGGAAACAGACATATTGGAATGTCCAAAATGGTGAGTGCCTTTTCCCCAGATCATTGGGAGTAGGTGATCCGTCAGCACTATCCCAGGTGGGGAATCCTGGTGAGGTCTGACTGTGCAGGGGGCGTGGGATTCTGGGGTGTGGAAAAGACACTTTGAGCTGTGGAAGTTGGTGAAGAGGGCCCCCGAGCACTTCAGCTGGAGAAAAAATGGCAGTTCAAAGTGGCAGCAACAGCCCCGCTGGAGCTCCCTCCCCTCCAGCCACCGTCAGCCCCTCTCCTGCGGCTGCAGCGAGCTCCCGTCTCACAGCTGATTGCAGTTGCCAGATTGTGAGAGAGTGGGAGGGCAGAGCAGAGAGTTTTGGGATGAGTGGACTCGTGCACCATAGCTGGAAGTCAGATGAGAATGTTGTTTGGAGCTGAGCACCCAAAATAAAGCACCTTTTCCAATGCAAACTGGTGGAGAAACTCCAAAAATGGCGACTGGCCAGATAGTGTGGTTACCATAGTAACAATATAATTGGTGAATCACATATAAGCCTGAGAACAACTCACAGCGCCATCTGGTGTCCACAAAGTATATTGCTTTATAAATTAACTCCACTTAAGTTGACATCAACTGCATACATAAAGACCTTTATTTCTCTATATATACAAGAACAATATTTTTGAGGTTGGTTTTTTTTTTTAATATCCTTTTCCTGGAAGTGCCATTGATACTAAATTTTTTATTTCACTTTCTTTTCTTAGGCTAGTTTTATTATCTTCTATTTTCAATTGTACATTGCTTCTTCCTCTCCTGTTTTAATTTCTTTGTTCTCTCCCATTCCTCTTCTTCCCTTCTTATATCTTCTAAGAGTGCTTACATCATATTTGTTAGAGGCTTTTCTTTTTCTACTTTCTCAAGTATTTTACAAGTATCATTTTTATTGTAGAATTCTTTTTTTTTTTCTTGTTCTTAGCTGTTGTTGTTTCATTGGTTGTTTGCTTGTTATGTTTGTCTGTATGCCTATGTTTCTGACTGTGGGCTTGTGTATCTCGTAGCCACTTTGTGATTGCATTAGCCCATTTGCTCTCAATGTGATTGGTGTCATAAATGTTTTCCTTACCACCTTGATTCTTCAGTCCACCCCCTACCCCGGATTGGAAGTCTAGAACTCCAACTCATCCAGAATCCAGATTGTCTGCATTTACAATTGGTCTGGAACTCTTGAACTGCAAAGGCTGCAGTCACCATCCCAGTTCCTAGGTGGAGGGCTGGTCAACCACAACTATAGAAGTTTCCAGTCCAATTTCACTGACCTGCTCATATAGCTAAAAACTGAAAAACAAACATGGGGCAGAACCAGCGGGAAAACGCTGGCTACATGAATAAACAGAACTGTGCAACTGCCCCCCAAAATGACAAACCATCCAATCCAGATGATCCCATCGACAAACAGATAGCGGTGATGTCTGAAATCGAATTTAGAATCTGGATTGCAAACAAGATTAATAAAATGGAAACAAAGATGGAGGTAGAGATTATAGGATTAATTCAGAAGATGTCTCAAGAATTCAACCAATTCAAAGACAAAATGACCAAAGATCTCGACACATTGAGGCAAGAAGTTGCAACTCTCAAAGATATGAGAAATACAGTAGAAGCCCTCAGCAACAGAACAGAACAAGCAGAAGAAAGGATTTCTGACACTGAAGTCAGAGACTTTGAATGCTCCCAAATGCTCAAAGAGGTAGAGAAATGGAAGGCAAAAACGGATCATTCTCTCAGAGAGCTCTGTGATAACTCAAAGAAAACCAATATTTGTCTTATAGGGATACCTGAAAACGATGAACTGGCTTCACATGACACAGAGTCCCTTCTTCTTGAGATTATGAAAGAGAATTTTCCAGACATACCTAGAGACTCTGAAATTCAGATAGCAGATAGTTTCAGAACCCCAGCACGACTTAACCCGAATAGGACATTAAGGCACACTGTAGGTAATTTCACTAAAGTTAACATGAAGGAGAAGATTCTAAAAGCAGCCAGATGCAAGAAATCCATTACATACCAGGGGAAGAATATTAGAATAACTGAAGATCTCTCTGCTCAAACCTTCCAAGCTAGAAGGGAGTGGACTTTGACCATCAACCTCCTAAAACAAAATAACTTCCAACCCAGGATCCTCTATCCAGCCAAACTGAGTTTCATTTATGACGGAGAAATTAAATACTTTAACGACATCCATATGTTAAAGAAATTTGCTATAACCAAACCTGCTCTCTAGGATATCCTCAGACCTATCCTCCATAACGACCAGCGCAAACCCCCACTGTAAAAGTAAACTCAAGCAGAAACTTTGAACCACATACTAAACTCTACAATGGCGAAAGGACCCACAATACCTACTCCACAACCGAATAGCTTATCTTTAGTTTCTATAAATGTGAATGTTTTAAACTGCCCTCTAAAGAGGCACAGGTTGGCTGACTGAATACAAAAACTTAAACCAGATTATCTGCTGCATACAAGAATCACACCTTATCTTGAAAGATAAATCTAGACTCAAGGTGAAAGGATGGACATCTATATTTCAGGCAAATGGAAAACAGAAAAAAGCTGGTGTTGCAATCTTATTCACTGATACAATAGGCTTTAAACCAACCAAAGTGAGTAAAGATAAGGATGGACATTTTATATTTGTTAAAGGTAATACACAAAATGATGAACTTTCAATTATTAATATTTATGCACCCAATCAGAATGCACCGCAATTTATAAGAGAAACTCTAACAGACATGAGTAACTTAATCTCCTCCACAACTGTAGTTGTTGGAGACTTTAACACCCCTCTATCAGTCTTAGACAGATACACCAAATGGAAATAACCCGAGTGTCCATCTACTCACTAATGGATTATTAAACTGTGGCATATACCATGTAATACTATTCAGCCATAAAAAAATGGAGACATTTCCTCTTTTGTATTTATCTGGATGGATTTGGTGAACATACTCCAAAGTAAAGTATCAACCAATACTTTGGAAAAACAACCAATATACCCAATACTAATATGAAACCAGTATATCAACAACTACACACCCACATGGGAGAAAAAAATTCAAGTACAGGGTGAACAGAGTAGGAGAGAAAAAGGAGAGGGAAGGATGGGAAGGATCTAGTCTGCTCACACCTATCATCACAATGTAGGGGAATATGGCACAAGTATTGGGTAAAGTGTTCAACTACAACTTGAACTTTACTTAAAAATGCAAACAATGTAGGTAATTGTTGATACCCATATATTAATCTTAAATAAAAATGCAGATTCAGATTAAGTTTAAAGAAATTTGGTTATGATAAAACTTTTAGAACTGAGAGAAAAAATAAATATGGTAAAACTTTTAGAACAGAGAGAATAAACAGAAAAATACAAAAGATTTTTTATGCCCAAAATATAAATCAATGTGTTTGATGTATTTAAAAAGAATAAGGAAGGATGTCAAACAGAACAAAAGAATAAGATAAAAAGATGTTATCAAGAAAATTTGAAAATACATCAAATATTTCTAGGGATATAAATAATCAAAATTACAATTATAACCTCAAAGACTTAGCATCTGACTAGACTGGAGTAACAGAGACTAATTTTACCTTCTAAATGAAATCATCCAAAAAACAGAAAATATGTATGAAACACCTGTTAGTAAGGATTTTCCCACTGGGCAATAAAGGACATTGATCTCTGAGTGATAAGAAACAAACAAGGTTCACCTATGATTGCCCCAGCTTGTGGCCTCCAGAGTGCATACCCACAGTGCACAGTAGAGAAAATCAGCGGAATCATGGCCAACTCATTGATTTGAGGAGTATTTGAGTTTAGAAGATAAATAAAAGGAGGATAGGGTGGCACCTGTGGCTTAATGGAGTAGGGCACTGGCCCCATATACCGGAGGTGCCAGGTTTAAACCTAGCCCCGGCCAAAAACTGCAAAGTAAATAAATAAAATAAAATAAAATAAAAATAATAGGAGGATACAGTCCTCAGGTAGAGTGCCAAAGAAAAGAGAATTTCCCAGAGAGATAACTCTGAACATCTGCAGAATACATATAAAAAGGTATAAAATATAACCAAGAAATACAAAACAAAAGCATCATGCTTGTATAGTTTTAATAATAATGGAGAAAATAATATTTAAAGATCAAAAGCACTGCTAGATAGAATCAAGATAAAATGATGCAAAGTTCAATAAGGTTTTATGAGAAGGTGTTTTTGTTTTTGTTTTTGTTTTTGTTTGTAGACAGAGTTTCATTTTGTCACCCTTGGTAGAGTGCCATGGTATCATAGCTCACAGTGACCACAAACATTTGGGCTCAAGCGATTCTCTAGTCTCAGCCTCATAAGTAGCTGGGACTACCGGGGCCTGCCACAATGCCCAGCTACTTTTAGAGACAGGGTCTCATACTTGCTCGAGCTGGTCTCAATCCTGTGAGCTTAGGCAATCCACCCTCTACAATCTCCCAGAATGCTAGGATCACAGACATGTGCCACTACACCAGGCCTCTATATGAAGGTTTTATAAAGCTAAACTTTCATGTACACAATAGCACATATTCAAATATATAACCCAAGGTATTTAAAATTGTAAAAGGAAATACAATAAAATATATACTAACATAACAGAACATGGTAATTGGAACTAGGAGTAATCACTGTTTCAATCTCAATATGCCAGATGAATTCCAAAATCATGTAATTATTTCACACCATTTCAAAGAAGGACAAAACGAGGATCATTTGAGGTCAAAAACTGAATTCGATAGGATTGAAGCTTGCAAATGTTTTAAATACTCAAGACCAAAAAAAATAAATAATAAAATAAATAAAACTTTAAAACAAACCTAAACAAGTATCCAAAGGTGACATCTACCATTCACTACTTGGATTGTAAAACTCCAATGATTTATATAGAGAATATGAATAACTATGCACATCATTAAGTTTCTCAGGCCAGATCGAGAAAATGCCAGATATGAAGCTTTTGGCATTCTGGAATTAGAAAGATTGTATGTGTGCATAAGCATACTATGAGAACAGATTTATACCAATTTTAACTGAGAACAGATTTATACCAATTTTAACTGAGTACCAACCATCTCTCTCACGCTCTCCCTCCCTCCTCCTTCTTTTTCCCCCTCTTCCTCCTCATCCTCTTCTTTCCCTGCCTCCCTTTCTCCCTCCATCACCCCCCATCACACACAAAAATCTCAGACTCTTAATTTGTAGGCAAGGGAAAAGGGCAATGATTAAGGTTTTAATTAACTTGTTCAACACAACAACAATGAAGCTACAGGTTATCAAAACCTATCAAATACTGGAAGGAAGAGCAATACAATCTAACCTGCAGAAAAAAGAAATAACCAAAATTAAATAAGAAATAAATGAAATTGAAATCAAAAGAATCATTCAGAAAATCAATGAAACAAAAAGTTGGTTCTTCACAAAGATAAAATCAATAACTTTTGGCCAGATTATCTAGAAACAGAAAGATCTCTAATAACCTAAATCACAAATGAAAAGGGGAGAATAACAGCAGATACCCCTGAGATACAAGAAATTATCTCTGACTACTAAAAGAAACTCTACGCCCAGAAATTTGACATTGTGGAGGAAATGGACCAATACCTAGAATGACACTATCTCCCTACACTTAACTAGGAACTAATAGATCTCTTGAACAGTCCAATATCAACCACTGATATTGCAGAAATGATAAAAAAGCTTCCAACAATGACAACAAAAGAAGTCCTGGTTCAGATGACTTCACACCAGAATTCTATCAAAACTTGAGATAAGTTTATGCCTATGGTGTAGAACTTATTCTAAAAAAATTGAAAAGGAAGAAACCTTCCTATACACATTTTATGGTGCAAGCATCACCCTGATATTAAAACTAGGAAAAGATCCAACTAAAAAGGAGAAGTGCAGATGAATTTTGCTAATAAATATTAGCAAAAATATTCAATAATATCTTAGACAATAGATGACAATTATTCATTAAAAAATGATACATTATGATCAAGTTGACTTCATCTCAGGGATGCAAGTTGGTTTAACATATGCAAATCCATAAAAATAATTCACCATATCAATAGAAGCAAAAATTGAATGCCACATGATCCTTTTGATAGATGCAGACAAAGCATTGGATAAAATTCAGCACCCTTTTCTAATAAGAACACTTATGAATACAGGCATAGGTGGCACATTTCTGAAAACAACTGAAGCCATCTACAACAACCCCACAGTTAATATTATATGGAATGGAGTATAACTGAAAACTTTTTTACTTTGAACAGGAACCAAAGAAGAATGTCCTTTATGACCACTACTATTCAACATAGTTCTAGACGTTCTACCCAATTCAATCAGGCAACAGAAGGATATAAGGGCATACAAATGGGAGAAGAGGAGATCAAATACTCTCTGTTTGTGGATGACATGATCTTATACTTAGAAAATCCCGGAGACTCAACCACAAGACTCTTGGAAGTGATCAGTAACAATCTAAGGGTATAATATCAATATTATCACAAATCAGTAGCCTCTGTATACACCAATACAGCCAAGCTGAGAACCAAATCAAGGACACAATTCCCTTCACAGTAGCTTCACAAATATAGGCAAAAAAGCCTATAAGTAAACCTTTAAATGGATCCATTTTGTGAAGGCAAGTTTAAAGTCTTTTATGAGTTAGAAAGGAAAAAATCCTTGATGTGGCTTAGAACTTAATCACGTAAAAGTGATTTAGAGCAGAGCTTCATGGAGATAGGTCTGCAAACAGATACTATATATCTTGGGATTTTTCTAGGCTACTCCCTTAAGATGATTAACTGCCTCCAAAAGGTCTGTTAAAGGATCAAGCATTTAAACTGCTTATTTCCCCAAAATCTTGTTTTGTGGTTTTGTTTTTGATTGCTTAGCATAAGAATAACTTTAGTCAAGTAGTTATCAGTTAAGCCGTTTAAACCTTGGCCCATGAGGACAGCTTTACATAATGTTAGTAAAGTGGTATTCAGTTAATCTGATTCATCCATAGGCCAGTAAGTACAGGCAGTAAGAGGCCTAGGGCCAGGTTTAAGTCATATGTTCATTGATTAAGTCATAAGATTAAGTCATGTGTTTGTTGATTAGGTTATGTGCCGATAAAAGCCTTGGTGGAAAAAGTAAATTTGATATTTGCCTAATCAACCTTTCAGCCTCCTTATCCTCCAACATTTCATCCAAGGCTCAACCTCTGCAGAACTGCCCACGCAAGAAACATTCACAGAAAAACAGAAAATGAAATACTTAGGAATATATCTCACAAAAGAGGTGAAGAATCTTTACAAAGAGAATTATGAAACCCTAAGAAAAGAAATAGCAGAAGGCATAAACAAATAGAAGAATATATCATGCTATTGTCTAGGAAGAATCAACATTTTAAAAATGTCTATACTACAGAAACCAATAATAGGTTCAATGCAATCCCCATTAAAGTATCATCATACTTTGAAGAACTGAAAAAAATAGTTCATTGTTTCATGTGGAACCAGGAAAAAACCTATACAGCCAAGGTGATTCTTAGTAATAAAAACAAAGCTGGTGGCATCACTCTACCTTAGTTTAGGCCATATTACTAGTTCATAGCAATCAAAACAGCAGGGAATTGGCAAAAAAATAGACACAGGGACATATGGAACCGAATAGAAAACTAGTTTATCACTTTAACCAAAAAGATAAAACCAGTATATCCTTGTCATCAGATCTTTAATAAACCAAACAAAAGCATACACTGGGCAAAAGAATCTGTACACAATTAATGGTACTGGGCGAAGTGGATAACCACATGTTACTCAGACTGAAACTGGATGCACAAATTAACTCAAGATGGATAAGATACTTAAATCTAAGTTATGAAATGATAAAAATCTTAGAAGAAAGTGTGGGAAAAACTCTTGAGGATGTTGTCCTGGGGAAAGATTTTATGAAGAAGGTTTCAGTGGCAATCACAACAATAACAATAATAAACAAATGGAATTTAATCAAACTGAAAAGCTTCTGCACAGCTAAGGACACAACAATCAATGCAAATAGACAATCTTCAGAGTGGGAAAAAATATTTGCATATTACATATCTGTCAAAGGCTTAATAACTTAGGATCAATAGGGAACTCTAATTAATGGGCAAAAAATGAGTAAACAATCCCATCTATTCCTGGGCAAGAGACATGGACAGACCTTCTCTAAGGAAGACAGACTGGTGGCTAACAAATGTTAAAAAACAGCTCATCATCTCTGATCATCAGAGAAATGCAAATCAAAACAACCCTGAGATGTCACCTATCCCCAGTAAGATTAGCCCATATTGCAAATTCCCAAAGCTGCAGATGCTAGTGTGGATGTGGGAGAGGAAAATACTTATACACCTTTGGTGGAACTACAAGCTAATACAGCCTCTTTGGAAAGATGTATGGAGACTTCCCAAAGAAGTCTAGATAGACCTATCATTTGACTCTGCAATCCAAACTACTAGGCATCCACTCATAAGAGAAAAAAAATCATTTTATCATAAAGACATTTGCACTGGATTGTTCATTGCAGCTCAATTTACAATTGCCAAGAAATGGAAACAACCTAAATGCCCATCAACTCAGGGATGGATCAATACTGGTGTATGTACACCATGGAATACTATTCAGTCATAAAAAGATGGTGACTTTACATGTTTTTGTATTAAACTGGATGGAGCTGAAACACATTCTTCTTTGTAAAGTATCATAAGAATGGAAAAGGAAATATCCAGTGTATTGAATATGAAGCCAGTATATGATATAATTCATACTCACATAAGAGTAAAACTCAATTCAATTCAAGTCAGGGGAAGAGAACATAAGAAAGTGAGCAGGCTGGAGAAGGGGGATTGGTAAGAGCATATTGAAGTGGTATATAGCACACCGTTTTGGTTGGTTATACCCTCACATTAACCTAAACTAAAAAAAAAAAATTAATCAAATAACAAAGTTATTGCATATAAATAAATGAGATTTTCTTTAGCACAAAATTTAAATTGTAAGTGTTCAAGAAATAGTGTTATTTTTACATACATGTTTTATTGTCATAAAATATGCATATCATAAAATTTAGCATCTTAACCCTTTTAAAAAAATTTATTTCAGACTTATATGAGGGTATACAAGATTAGGTTGCATGTGAAAGTTACAGTCATATTTATAGTTTTGATAAATGGAAAGTGTGCCATTTACCCACACATTGTACCTGTTAGGTGTGAACTTACAAATTCTCCCCCCATTTCTTAAATATAATTGAATTATTCTCTCATGTGTGCACATTGCTGTTAATCTGCAACTTTCAGTTTCATATTGAGTATGTGGGAATCTTGATTTTCTATATTATTTTAGAATATAGTCATTGCTTAATTGAGGCACTCATTAAATGAAGTGACATGTATTCTGTCCTTTCTCTATACCAAAACTTCATCACTTAGTGAATGCTTAGATCAACACTCTTAACTGTGATGGATTATCCTCCACATATCTTTAAAATCAGACAGAATGAACTCATTCTGGAACATAACTTTGTTTTAAATAACTTTATTTAAAATAAGCAAATTAATTTACCCTTTAATAAACTCAGAATGAAATACCATATTTTAAATTATATATATAACTGAAAAAATTAACAACCATCCATTATAACAATTCCTAGAAAATAAATAATACAAAATATTTGTAACTACATAAAGAAAACATCATGTGTATTGGTGAAATAATGATCATAACCATCCAAGTAAACAAAAAGTACATTATGATTTTTAACAGCCAATGTTTTTGCCTATGGAAAAATACAAAGTACACTTCTCATTATATTAATAGTCAATTTTTACTAATTTGCTGAATTGTAAATTCGCATACAAAATCATTTGAATACCTCTATTCTAACAAAAGAATAGAATATTTTAAAACACGTATTTAAAATAATACTTAAAATAGCATCAAATACTAAATACATTGAAATAAATCTAACAAATCATATTAGTATAGTTTTATTAAAAAATATTAAGGACAATTTAAATGGAGAGATATACCATGTTAAGAAATAGAAGATTCAATATCATAATGATGTCAAATATTTCCAAATTAATAATTTGAATGTAATTTCAATAAAAATCCATTTTTTGTTTGTTTTGAGAACTTGACAAATATGCAAAGTATTCCAAGGTTTTTGTTTTTTTTTTTTTGAGAAAGAATCTCACTTTGTCGCCCTTGGTAGGGTGCTGTGGCGTCACAGCTCTTGGAAAACTCGAACAGTTGGACTAAAGTTATTCTCTTGCCTTAGCCTCACGAGTAGCTGGCACTACAGGTACCCACCCCAAGCCCGGCTATTTTGCTGTTGTTGTTGTTGCAGTTGTCATTGTTTATCAGACCCAGGCTGGTTCGCACCTGCCAGACTCGGCGCATGTGGCTGGAGTGGTAACCACTGTGCTACAGACACCGAACCTCCAAGATACTCTTGAAGGAGAACAAATTGGATGAACTTTTTTTGGAAATTAAGATTGTGAGATATTGGAATAGGGATCAACAAAGAGACTAATATAATGAAATAGAACATACCAAAATATATTCATGGAAACATGATTTATGACACAATTTAAATTAACCCAAAGTGAAAAGTTGGTTAGTTCAATATATGATATTGAAAAAAATGCTTATGGAAAAACTATAAAATTGGATCCTTACCTCATATTAAGTAGGAAATACCTTTACAGATGGATTAAAGACTTAAATAGGGAAAGTCAAAATTAAAGATGAAATTCAATCATTTTTTATGCTTGTAAAGAACTCTAAAAACTCTAAAGTCTCTGTATACAAACATATTGCCCACTTTTTTACCAATATCAAACTGTTTTTCTCATGGTTTGATGTACCCATCAACCTCATCATGCTTTTTGAACTGTCTCCTATACTGTACTCTTTTCTCTTGCTCCTAAATGTAATGCATTATTTAATAGTGAATTCTTTAAAAACATGCTGCCACCCTTCTTAGCAAGAGTTGCCTCTCCATTTTCTAAATTTAAATTACATTTAATACTCGTAACAACATTTGCCAGCACATGTCCCATAAAAATCTCTCATCAAAATAGTATTCTGTAGTCAGCAAGTTTGAGAACCACGGCAAATTAGTGCTTCTGAATGAAGACTCTATGTGCATTACCACAGAGTTCTGAAAAGCTCAGTAATATTAATAATTTTTAAAAACTGATTAACTTTACTGAAACAAATGATGTCTAACTTATTTAGCCACATAGAATGCTTTATTTGAGGAACTAGACATCATTCCTAGAATAAATCCAATTGCAATTATTTGTACATTTGGAGATATATTCTGAAAAAATTTCCCAGTATTTTAAAATCTATCAGATAATTATAATGCTTTGTGTCTATTTTGAAATTAAATATAAATTCTTTATGATTTCCTCATCTTATGATTTCTTCTCAGGGGCAAAAATCACATAAAAATTAAAATTAGAAATGGTTAAGTTGCATTTTCCAATTGAATCCTCACACCATGATTCATGGTATACACCATATAAATTTGAAATGAAAAGAAGTCCATTTTACTGAAAAGGAAGTGAGGCTTATAACTTTTTAGGAATATTGTCACCATGACAATTCTGGGTTTTAAAAATTACTATTAAATTAAATGGTCTATTTGGCCATTATTCATTGGCTCTGTGTAAATCTAAATCTGTAGTTGCCTTGGAATCAATAACATATGTATGAACATGAGAGCATAAATTGGTAGAATTATATGACACTAATCTTTATGGAAGTCACTGTATTATTAGGCTACAATGGAGTCTTGTATGAATTATTTCTTGAGATAGTCAATTGCTATACTGAATATAGTAACCATATATCAAAAAATCTTTTTCTTTGTATTTACATGGAGAACTATTTGAGAAGCAATATTTGCAGAAATGGAATTCAATATAGAAAAATATTGAGATACATATAAATATCAAAGATAAACATGATAACATTAAATGTAATAGAGAAGTTAAAATTAAATCATAAATAAGTTTTGAATTGCATCTCTGAAGGTTGAGGTAATATCTGTAATTGTCAGAAAACAATGTTCTCTTCCATATTTCTTATTTCTATTCTAGGCAATATCTAAATATTATAAATGTGGTTATATTCAGTGTGAATACTTGATGTCATTTTTCAAAGTTTGCCACTATTGGATATTATTTGGTCTATGATCAAAACAAAGAGACTATCTGAAAAGAAATCAAAAAGATAAAACTATATCCTGCATATCTTGGCTTTTCCTGTGATAACTATATAATTCATAAATACACTGGGTTATAGTGAAGTAAATCTTCTATTGTCAAGTTAAGAAATATTTATTACACTTCTATCTTTATCTAGTATATAAACACATATATTACTGTAATATAGATATGTGTATTTATATATATCTACTAACCTTTACCTAGCATTGAGATTTATTCACCCGAATATAATATACTTAAACATGGCGTTTTGAAACCATGGAGTGGGTTGAAAGGATATAATCAAAAACACTACCACACTATATATAATAGTACTGGCTTGTAATTACTAATGTCTCATTGTCCCTTATTTTTACATAACTCTTCACAGTCTTGACATTTTCTATGTATGTGTGTGTGCGTTTACTAGTACATTAGTTACACAGTATAAAAAATTGTCAAATAGAGTAAGTAAATAGCTAAACAAACTCCTCAGCCAGCTAGTGCTGATTATCATTGTCTTGGTTTTCTGAGTAGTGAAGAAGAGACTGTGGAATTGAAGCAGCTCGCACAAATTCCCAGAGCTACTTAACGGTAGAGCTCGTTCAGGAGTAGACCTAGTACATGATGACTGAACTACAAGTCCTTTACCTTTTTAAAAGAGACAGACTGAGAAGCAGAAATAAAGCATTATAGAGTAGCCAACATTTTGAAACTCTATGATAAGTGTCTTAGCTCTCTAGCCCACAAAGCAAATATAGTGGGTAGCTAATAAAACTTCCATTTTATAGGTAAGAACTGAAGCTCAGATTAGAGACAATTGATTATCTATAGAAAATGTTAAAAATTAAAATGGATGTTTTAAGAAGGAAACAAAGATTCATCATGCAAAACAAATATCATAAAATTTGATATGTGGGGAGAGAAAGCAGACGATGAGGCCTGTGTGACCCCTGAAGGAAGTAGAAGAAAGCTTGGTGGGAAGCTTCCCAGATGGCACTTCCACTTTTAAAAAGGTTGGCCGAGTCAAGAGGGCGTCTTTGAGCCAAAATCTCAAATAACTAAAATTTCCATGCCAGACACATGTCACAGAACCAGTCAGAGAACAAGAGGTCAACCTGATTTTCCTTGAAGCAAAGCAAACTATATTTACAGGGGATCCATATATATTGGTAGAACTTTTACAAAAATCAAGAGGATAATCACAAAAAAAGCCTACTTCTGAGAAAAGAGGGTGGCAAGAAGGAATTACAAAGTGGAGGGAAGACATGCAGCTTTGCTCTAAAAGGTGAATGGACATACTTCCATGCTCGATTAATTATCTTTCAAATGTATAATAAGTTTTATATTCATAGTTGTGTGTACATTTCAACAACTAATAGATAATAAAAGAGAGTAAAACTCAGAGATGAGTCAGATAGTCAAGGGCACAGAGGAGAAGGGGTAATTAAATTAAAATACTGTGTGATCTGATTCTACAACTTCTACTTTGGCAAGGTGCGGTGGTGCACGCTGTAGTCCTAGCTCTCTGGGAAGCCGAGACAAGCGGACAACTTGCGCTCACATGTTTGAGACCAGCCTGTATAAAAAGCGAGACCCTGTCTCTACTAAAAATAGAAAAAAAAGAAAAAAAACAAAAAACTGAGGCAAGAGAATCACTTGAGCCCGAGTTGGAGGTTGCTGTGAGCTACGACTCCAGGGCACTAGACCCAGTGTGACATCTTGAGACTGTCTCAAAAACAGATAAATAAATAAAATTAAAATGACACTTTTTTCCCAAATGAATTAATGAATTAATATTCTCTACTAATATAATATAATACAATATCTACTAATTTTTTTTTCATCAGCAGTCTTCATTTGGATTGTAGGGTTTAGTCATTTATAGATGGACAAACTTATTTCAAAATTACATTTATTTTTTTCCCCATAGTCTGAAAGCACATTGTATTTTGAGGGAACATCTCCATTACTTTCTCATTTCCCAATTTATAAATAAACTGTGTGTTTTGTCTTAGACAAACTCACAACCACGTTTTATCTTAAACTCCTTTCTCTCCTCCACTGTATAGACCAGACATTAAAAAGTCAGGGGCAGAGGGAGCCTGCCGATCCTGGTGCCTATGCCGTGCTCTCCCTTCCTGCTCCTTACTCTTCACACCTTGCAAGTAGCCAACTCATAATTAACCTTCTATCACTTTTTCAACATTTATTGAGCATTGATGTATGCTCACATACTTTGCATTTATTTCCTCAACAAATCTTACTGGCAACAATGTGATGCCTTTGCACCTACTTTACAGATGAGGACACTGAGGGCTGAAGGCACTGAGAGGAAGACGGGCCCCCAGCACCACTGTCACTGAGTGGTGACGTGCACGTGGACGACAGAACAACCTTGACCCCTTGCTACCCTCCTCTGCAAGACCTTGGGACCTTTTCCCAGACACTGGCTGCAGGCTCTATGCTTCCAGGTTAGCATTTCTACCCACAGAATTCCAGACCACTCACTAGATACGTCTGTTGTAACAACAAGGCATAAATGTTAATGACATGAACCTAGGAGACTGCCTGGATTTCTTTTTGTCAAGTGCTTGATACATTTACTAAGTTTTGAGCTACGTTTACCAAATACTGGTAAAATAGTGGCAAAGGTATCAATCTCAGAGCTGTGGTGAATTTTACTCAAAATATAAGTAAAGTACTTATAACAGTGTTTGAAACATAAGGAATGTTTAATGAAAGCTATTTCTCTGTTTTATTTGTCAATAGGAAATACGAAATCTTTCTGCTTGTCTTTTTCTACCTTTGTAAGGAATGAACAACACAGGCTGCTTCAGTGGGGAATGTTTCCATCATCCAGAATCTGCTCTTCATGCCAGGCCCTGAACTGGAGAATAAAAGAGGCACTCACGATGTTCCTGTCTCTCACCCACCACAGGAGCGTGCAAATCTACCACCAGCTTACATTTTCAGGAAGATTGAGGTAGTAAGCAGGTGAAAAGCAAGAGAATCAAAATTGTGACTCACTCTCTTAAGCAATTCTCATTTTACTAATATCTTTATCCTTACAGATTCCACTGTTGAGACAGATATAATTCCAGCTGGAGAAAAAGCCAATTACTTCCCTAGAGGTTTCTTGAATAATCTTCCACTTTTCAAGATTCTAGAAAGTGTATTTAAACTCTCCTTAGACTGAAAAGAAAATACTGTGGCATATGCATGGCGGAACAGGTCAATAATAAAGAGAAGCCCTAAAAAGACTATAACAATTAAAATGGATTTATTCATAAAAGTATAAATGCAGCTTCCTAGAAACAGTCTTAACACATCTCCATAATTTAAGATTGCCAGAATTAGTAAGTCAATAAATATCTAAATCAGGATACCAGAAAGTAAAATCTCTATCATTGGAATGTTCTTGCTAATACGATTATTTATATACTATTTAATAAACTTTCCAATAACTTAAAGACCAAATATTTTTCATACTGTAACTATCTAAGAATCTCCTAAATTCAAAATGTCCTTTCTAGCTTCTTTTCATAGTATCAAGTTCTTAACTTGCTTAGAAGACAAGTAGCTTATTTCCAATATGTTTTACTACTTAAGTATAATGCCATGTATATCAATGGTGAATGTAGAGACCTCAAGTTAAAAAAAAAACTAAATATTGAAATATGATCAATTGAAATTAACATATATGAGAAGAAAATTTGACTATGGTTAACTTAGGCCATACCATGTTTTCAAAATGTCTTAATATGTGGGAGCATATTCTTTATTAGATGTGTAGTTTTGAGAAAATTAGATTTCTAAGTCTCAATATTATTATAAAAAAGAAGTCATATTATCTACCTTATTCATGTAGAGTAATGAATGAATTGATTGTGTAAAGTATTATCATATAGCTTAGGTTACAAAACCCTCTCCATGTGTTCATATCATGAGCGCATACTTCAATGGTCTTCTTCTCTTCCTGTGCGTGCATCCTTTACTATGTAACTTTGTAGATCTGTCCCTTGATTTTGAACTTTACCATGCAACTTGTTTCATCATATGAGATGTTACCACAGATGACAATGTGTCCTTGCACTTTATTTTTTTAAATAATTTTATTAAGTGATAATTGTGTACATTGGTGCAATCATAGGGCAGAATGTGCTTTATATACAATCAGAAATATTTTGATAGTACTGTTAGAGATAGCCTTCATGGCATTTTCTTGATCACTATATAAAGACATTGATACTCTACATTTAATAAGTTTCCCCAGTACCCTGCTAAGATGCACCATAGGTGTGATCCCACTAATTGCCCTCCCTCCTCCTATCCTCCCCCACCCCTCCCCTCCCTTTCCCTTTTCCCTGTATTCTTGTGCTTTAATTGGGTTTTAGCCTTCATATGAAAGCTATAAATTAGCTTCATAATAGGGCTGAGTACATTGGATACTTTTTCTTCCATTCTTGAGATACTTTACTAAGAAGAATATGTTCCAGCTCCATCCATGTAAACAAAAAAGAGGTAAAGTCTCCATCTTTCTTTAGGGCTGATTAGTATTCCATGGTATACATGTACCACAATTTATTAATCCATTCGTGGGTCGATGGGCATTTGGGCTTCTTCCATGACTTAGCAATTATGAATTGGGCTGTTGTAAACATTCTGGTACAAGTATCTTTAATATGATGTGATTTTTGGTCTTCAGGATATATAACCAATGAAGGAATTATAGGATCAAATGGCAGATCTATTTTTAGATCGCTAAGTATTCTCCAAATATCTTTCCAAAAGGAATGTACTAGTTTGCATTCCCACCAACAGTGTAGAAGTGTTCCCTTTCCCCACATCCACGCCTCTGGATTTGGGATTTTGTAATGTGGGCTAATCTTACTGGAGTTAGATGATATCTCAAAGTAGTTTTGATTTGCATTTCTCTGATCATTTTTTCATGTATCTATAGGCCATGCGCCTGTCGTCTTTAGAGAAGTTTCTCTTCAAGTCCTTTTCCCACTCTGAGATGGGATCACTTGCCCTTTTGTTGCCAATACGCTTGAGTTCTCTATGTATTCTGGATATGAAACCTTCGTCTGAGGCATAACCTGCAAATATTTTCTCCCATTCTGATGGCTGTCTGCCTGCTACACTTACTGTGTTCTTAGCAGTGCAGAAGCTTTTTAGTTTGATCAAGTCCCAGTAGTGTTTTTTTGATACTGCTTCAATTGCCTGGGGAGTCCTCCTCATAAAAAATCCACCCAGGCCAATTCCCTCGAGAGTTTTCCCTGCACTTTCTTCTAATATTTTTATAGTTTCATGTCTTAAGTTTAAATCTTTGATCTAGTGAGAGTCTATCTTGGTTAATGGTGAAAGGTATGGGTCCAGTTTCAGTCTTCTA
>CAUYON010162236.1:0-26408 GCA_963573935.1 Arctocebus calabarensis | reverse complement strand
GAACAAAGAAATTAACACGGGAGAGGAAGAAGAATGTTCAGTTGAGATTAGGAGGTAATAAAAATAGTCTAAGAAAAGAAAGTGAAGTAAAGAGTTATTTGTTGATAGCATCTCCTAGTAAAGGATATTAAAAAAAAAATCTCAAAAATATTATTATTATTATATGTATATAGAATTGCAGTCCAGTCCGACAACAACGATCTGCTGTGAGAGGGGCTGTGAGAAGGAGTGCGGGAGCGTGGCTAGTGGCGACTGTGGGGGGAGGGGGCTCACTGTCGCTGCAGATCTCGGGGGCTGCAGCAGTGTCGGAGGCGGTGGTATCACTATTCGTGGGGCGGCGTCACCGGGGTTCATGTTAGCAGTGGCTTTGGAGCAACCTTAGCAGCATTTGCAGCGGTGGTTGCTATGCTGTGGGTCGCAGCCACTTGCAGTGGCCGTGAAGGCTGGGGGGGAGGGGGCACGTGGTCGCTGCAGATCTCAGGGGCCGCAGCAGTGTCAGCGGCGGTGGTGTCACTGTTCCCGGGGCGGTGGCACCATGCCTCATGGTAGCAGCAGCTACAGAGTGACCGCAGCAGCACCAGGGGCGGCAGTTGCTATGGACGCTGCTTGCAGGCGCTCCCAGCCACCATGAAGGCTGGAGGGGAGGGGGCTTCACGGGGCTGTTGGTGGGAACTTGAACTTCAGTTATTCTCCAGATAAAGTGCCTTGGGACCCTCCTCGCCAACTTCCACTGCTCAATGTGTCTTTTCCGCCCCTCTCAGGCTTCACTAGGGTCCGTGCCTAGTGTAACGCTGGCTGGTCACCCATTCTTTTTCTCTCTCATTGATCTGGGAAAAAGGCACTCACCATTTTGGACATTCCAATGTGTCGGTCTGGCAGAGTCTGGACCTCTCAGCTCATGCCAGGGCTGCCCAGGTCTCCATGTTTCCTTGCAGCGCCCCTTTCTGATCATCAAATTCTGAGTTCCACGCTTCAGTGGAATTTTCTCCAATTAGAGCTTGTTGGTTGGGACCTGCTGTCCTCCCTGTGGGAGGGGCCGGCTGCCCCTCCGCAGGGCAGGGGGAAACGGTTTGCAATGGTTTCCATGGTTAAGAACTATATTTCAAATGTGCCAATCCTCCCAATTTCTGTGTCTCACCAGCTGCCCATCCACTCAAATAGTTCACAGAGGAAAAGATCCAGAGCTCCCACCCTCTCACCTGCTCACCGGGGAGTGATGGGCTATGGGACCATCTCTGCTGCCATCTTCCAGCACCCTCTCTTGTCTGATGCTTCAACTTGACGCCTAGAGGGCTGGGGACTCTTATGATCTGAAAGCTCACTTACGAATCCACTGAAGCCGAAGGGCAGCTGAGCACCTGTTCAAGTGGTCTTCTCCCACACACTACTCTGGTTTCCTCCCATTGTAGTGCTGGTTTTCCTGGAGCAGGTATCTTGATTCTGGATGCTGAGAAGAACTCTAAGAGGCTCTCTGCAAACTGGAGACTCAAGGACGCAGGTGACAGACCTGGCTCTGTCCTAGTCGGGAGGCCCCCAGAACCTTCAGACACCAACGGAATTGTTCTCATCTGGCTGAAGTTCAAGAACCTGGAGTTCCCAACTCTATTTTCAGCATTAAATATCTAGTCTAAACATTCTTTTTTCATAGAATGTGGGCAAGATGCACACTCAATTGATATTTGAGTGAGACAGTGAACCAGTGATGCCAGGTCTATGAGGCAAATAGAGGCTATTTACATTCCTTCCACCATAACTTAGAAATCTACAGTATATCACCTCATATAATAAATAAATCTTTTATATCCTTATAAAATTAACATAATGATTTTTCAGTTATTACTGCACTTAAAATCAGACATTTGTCCAGAATGGTCAGTACAAATATCAAAATATTCAGAATGGGTCTATGTTACAATATTTGAGCAATATTCTTTTCATATTACCATTATTTCCTTCAGCATATACTCAGGAAGCAGCAAAATAGAGCTCATCTTTTGAGAAGATTGGTTTATTTCAACTTTTATAAGATTATTTGTTTTTATATCAAAATGTTAATGGAGTAGAAGAGTTTTTATTAATGGAAATCTTTTATAATGCGTAAGGCATGGTTCGTGGTATGTACATCTCCGAAAAAGTGTTTATTGTATTGTACCCAATAGGTGAACTTTTGTCACACTCTCACCATAATATTCTTCCCTCTTATTGGTACTTTATGTTGTTTATATTGTTTTGTTAAAATTTATACATATCTGTTAAAGCTTAATTATTAGTGGAAAGCAATGTTGATTATTTACTTTCCTGAGATATTCAGTACTTCTCTTAGGATAATGTTTACAAGTTATTAGGATGTCACTGAAAGTTACACCTATCCCTCTTTCACAACAAAATTTCTTTTAAACACTCAAAACCTAGTCATAGAAGTAACACATTTCAAAATTATAAGAAGTACTTATTATAAACCCACAGCCAACATCATGCTGGATGAGCAAAGTAGAAAACATTTCTCCTAAGAACTGGAAAGAAATAAGAGTATCCCCACCAAAAATTTTATTCAATTTTATTCAATTTTATATAATCAGACAAGAGAAAGTAGACTATTCAAATCAAGAAAAAGTACAATCTTCTCCTGTCTACTGAAGATATCATCGTATATCTAGAAAATTCTAAATACTTTGCCAGAAGACACATGGAATTGATGGTTAGGTACAGAAAAGTGCCAGGTAACAAAATAATGTGCACAAATGAGTAATCTTTCTACATAGTAATAGTCAATCTGAAATGAAGGCTCCATACCATTCAGTATAACTGCAAATAAAATACCTAAGCATATACTTAACCAAGAAAGTGGAGTTTTTCTACAAGGAGGACTACATCACACTGATAATATACCATAAAATAGGCAGAATAGAACCATGCTTCTGACATCCTACTCTCAAAGAAAGAGAATAGTGGAGATACCTACCTATGATAAAATTGCCTATCTCAGAAGAAGCTTTGTGAAATCAGAGAAGCAATGCAGGCCACTCAGCCAAGAAAAAACAAAAAGGTGACAGGTCAATAAACTTTTGATAAGAAATGGAGAATAGAGCATTGGTGCACAACACTCATCCCAGAAGCACTGAGCAAGTTGTAAGTGGCCTCTTGACACTACTGCCAACATCTACTCTGCTAGACTAGGGTTCTGCCAACAGTCTTTGCAAATTCATTGCAATAGGTTGTAGATAGACACAGTGAAAATCAAGAACATTAAAGCCATTTTGAGGTTTTGGTTGTATGACACTAGATCAACATGAAATGCAGAGTTGGTGCACCAGTCTTTACATTATCTTCACTGAGCTCAGAAGAGAATAGACTCCACTTAGCCATACCAAGCAACTTGAAGACAATCACCCAACTACACAATGCAAGAGGAAGTGAACTTGAGAATTGTTTGAGGATCTATAGCTTTGACATATGAGTCATTGCACAACTCTTTTGGCGGTTTTTAAGAGAAGGGAGATAACATAGTGCTCCTGTACTGCCCACTTTTATCACTGTCACTAACAACCACTTGCTTTTTTGCATCTGGGGAATACCTTATCCAAACTTCTTATTCCGTGGTCTACCTCTGCAAATACTGTCTGGGGGAATGAAACCTTCTTCCACTAATGCCAACTAGTACATATAACACTGAGAGGTCTGAGGACTCACTCGCTTGTTTATCCTTTCATTGCCAATTTTAGCACTTGAGGAAGCTTCCTGTATGTCTAAGGATTGGCACATTTAAACCCCTTATGTTTGTGTTTGTGTAAGCTATCCAGCCCAAAGACTAGGACATTCAATTAAATCCTTAACTGGACCACCTTGTATCATATAGGAAAATATCACTACAATTTCTGTGAACAACTATACACTAAGGTACTGAGTAACTCAGAGATGTCACTGACCCTGATAACAGTTGAACAGCACCTACCCTACTCTTCCCAACTAGAATACAAAAGCACATGCACACTACTTTATATCTATGTGAAACATTCTTTCAGTATAAAAGTCAATACCAAAAATTGGAAACAAACACAGTGACATCAAATGTGCAAATATGAAAACATTAAAAGTCAAATAAGACATCTACAAAGAACACAAAAATTATCTTAAAACAAATCAATTAAATTCAGAGAAAAATGAAATATTGCAAAGCTCAGTGGAATACAAGTAAATAGGAAAAATCCATGTATAAATATTAGCGTAATTAATTGTATGAATATGAATGTCTACAAAGAGATGGAAGCCATTTGAAAGGATCAAAAAGCAATACTTAAAATGAAAAAGTCAATAAAGAATATTGAAATAACCCAATTGGGACATTTAACATTAAGCTATATTAAGAAGATAAAATACTTTTTAAACATGAAGATTCTGGGGAATTTTGTTATAAAATAGCCCAGTAGAAAAAAATACAAACAAGAAGAAAAAAAAGACAAATGAAACTAACATATATCACAATATATGAAACAAAAATGTCCCCAATGTTTGAATTGTGGGTATTTCAGAAGAAGGGATTTTTAAGCCTTTGGCCAGAATAACTACAAACTAAAAAGTAAAATCTGTAATAACTGCAATCAGAAATGATAAAGAGGAAATAACTTCAGAGGCCACAGAAATATAAGAGATTATTTCTGAATACTCCAAAAATCTCTATGCCCAGGAATTTGACAATGGGAAGGAAATGGATCAATCTCTCAAAACACACCCTATCGCTAGACTTAACCAAGAAGAAATAGATATCCTGAATAGACCTATATCATGCACTGAGATCAAAGAAAGACTAAAGAAATTCTCCCAAAACAACAATGCCCTGGTCCTTATAGCTTTAGGATGAACTCAACTTCCCCAGCACGTTCTATAAAGCAAAAATCACCCTGATATCAAAACCAGGAAAAGACCCAGCTAAAAATTAGAACTTCAAACCATCCCAGACACTGATCATCATTTGATATTTCATAAGCCTATCAAAAATATAAATTGAGGGAAAGATAGCCTATTTAACAAAAGGTGCTGGGTAAACTGACGGGCAACTTGTGGAAGATTGAAGCTGAACACACACATTTCTCCTCTAACAAAAATTGACTCTGACTGCATAAAACATTTAAACCTAACATAAAAACAGAAAGATTCTTGGAGAGAGGGCAGGGGAAACACTTGAAGAAATTGGCCTAGGAGAATACTTTATGGGGATGCCCCCCAGGCAATTGAAGCAATACCAAAATTACATTACTGGGATCCGATCAAAGTAAAGCACTTGCACACTGCCAAGCACACAGTAAGTAAAGCAAATACATAGCTCTCAGAATGGGACAGGATATTGGGAGGTTATATTTTGAACAAGGGTCTGATAACAAGAATTAACAAAGACTCAAACATATTAATGAGAAAATAACAAGGGATCTCATTTCATTGTGGGAAAGAGACAAGGACAGCAGGTTCTCTGAAGAATCAGGATCATGTGTCTGTAGACCATGCCCCTGTCTTCCTTAGAGAGGCTTCTCTTCAAGTCTTGTGTTGATAGAGAAAGGGATTACTTATTCTTTTCTTATTAATAAATTTGAGTTCTCTGTGGTTTGTGGGTATCGAACCTTTGTTCGAAATCAAACCTACAGATATCCAGTCTCTTTCACAGGGCATTCTACTTGATTTACTTACAGTGTTCTGTGAGTGCAGATGCTTTTTAGTTTTATCAGGTCCAATTAATGTATTTGTGGTATTGCTTCAATTGCCCTGAGGGTACTTCCTCATCAAGTTTTTTCCCAGGCCAATTTCTTCAATTATTTCCCCTGCACCCTCTCCAAGAATCTTTATGATCTCATGTTTTAGGTTTAAGTCTTTTATGCAGTGAGTGTCAATTATTCTTAGAGGTCAACACTGTTGGTTTGGTTTGTTTTCTATGCATGGCTTATAGACATATGAAATTATGCTCATCATTGTTAATCATCAGAGAAACCCAAATCAAAACCACTTTGAAATACCATCTAACTCCATAAGAGTAACCCACATAACAAAATCCAAAAGCTACAGATATTGGTGTGGATGTAGAGAAAAGCAAACACTTCTCCAGTGCTGGAGGGAATGCAAGATAATATTTCCCTTTTGGAAAGAAGTTCAGAGAATTCTCAGGGATCCAAAAATTGACCTGACATTGGACCCTGCAATTCCTTGCCTAGGAGCCTATTCAAAACTCAAAAATCACTTTGCAACAAAGATATTTGCTCCATAGTGTTCCTTGCAGCTCAATTTGTAATAGTCAAGTCATGGAAAAAGCCTATGCCAGGAACCAGCCCAGCCAAGTTACTAGAAAAATCCAGGACTAGACCTCTGTAGGACAGAAAAAAGAGATATAGAGAATAGTGGTATGAAGGGTACCTTTCCTCAATAGGAAAAAGGCAACCTCAGGTTTATTGCACAGATTTTATATATAGTAGCTTGAGGGCATTCTTTTTCATAACTGTATAACTTGATTAAAAATATCCTAAGATCAGAATAGTGTTCTCAGCTGTCTGAGATGACCAAAAGTGCATGTCTCCATTTTTATCTGGTTCAGGAACCAACCACAATAGACAAAAGCTGGGGCCAGGTTGCATTCAGTCTTTGATTCAGATGCAGTTCATCAAAACTGGGGACCTTGCCTCCCAGGAGATTGGTTCTCTACAAGCCCGAGTGCCCATGGACCCGACCCATGACTGGATTAACAGATTGTAGTATATGTATACTGTGAAATACTATGCAATCTTCAAAAATGAAGGAGACTTTACCTCTTTGATGTTTATGTGGAGAGACCTGCAACATATTCTCCTGAGTTAAGTATCTGAAGAATGGAGGAAAACCAAGCTGATGACCGCAGTACTTCTATGAAACCAATTTATATTTATTCATACTTTCTTCCAAAAGATAGAGGACAAGTATAGCCCATAATGAAGGAAAGAAATGAGGTGAGAGGAGAGGAGGGAGGTTTAATAGAGGGAGAGGGAGGTTTAATAGAGGGATGGTAATGGATGGGCCCACACCTATGGAGCCTATTGCAAGGGAACAGGTAAAATCTATCAGTTGTAGAACATAAATGATTTAACAAAATAAGTCAACGAGGAAAAAGCTATATTAATTAGTTTGATGTAAGCACATAAAATTATATGGAAAAATCTGCACATTGTATCCCACATATGCATAAATGTTTTCATAATATATGTGTATATGAGTTAATAAAAAAGGAAGACATGAACATGTTCTACAGATACATGAAAAAATGGTCATCATCTTTAATCATCAGACTAAGGACTATAGATGCAATAATTCTCCAGCAAATTCTTGCCAATAGACTGCAGTTTCTCATTTAAAAAGTCATACATCTTGATCAAGTAGATTTCGTCTCAGGGATGCAAGGTCAGTTTAACATACACAAATCCATAAAATAAGTTATCAACAGAAACAAATACAAAGACCATATGATTTTCTCCATAGATGCTAAAGAATAATTCGATGAAATTCATCATCTTTTTTTTAAATTAAAACCATAATATGGAATATAGGAATAGGTGGCATATTTCTTAAAATAATCAAAACCATCTTGGAAAGATGCTAAATGGAATAAAACTGAAATCTTTTTTCACTGAGGACTAGAACGAGAAAAGTTTGTCTTTTATCACCTTCACTACTATTCAACAAAATGTTGGAATTTCTACTCAATGCAATCAGGCAAGGGAGGTAAATAAAAAATACTCAAGTCGGGGTAAAGAAAGATAAACTCTCCCTCTCTTTGCTCATCATATGTAATAAACTTAGAGGACCCTAAAAACTCAACCACAAGAATTCCAGAACTGATAACAAAAATATGTTAATGTCTAAGAATAGAAAATCAATGTCCACAAGTCAGTAGGCTTTGTATACATCAATAGCAGCCACAATGAGAAGCTAATTAAGGACACAATCCCTACATAGTAGCTTCCAAAAAATGAAATACCTAGGAACATATCTAGCAAAATTGGAGAAGGACCTCTAGAAAGTAAATTATCGACCCTCAGAAAAGAACATAATAAAATATGGAAGAAAATACCATGGTCATTTCTGGAAAGACTCAACACTATTAAAATGTCTGTATCTCACAAAGCAATCTAAAATTCAATTCAATCCCCTATAAAATACCAGCGTCACTTTTAAGACATGGAAAAACAAATCTTTGGTTTGTACGGAACCAGAAAAAGAAACCCTACATATTTAGGGAAATTCTTAACAATAAAAACAAAACTGGGGGCATCAACCTGTGATAATTTGGGCTTGCCACAAGGCCATTTTGATTAAAAACAGCATGGTACTGGCACAAAAATAGAGTCATAGACATCTGGAACTCAAGAGAATACCATGACATGAAAATAACACCCTTTTTTGAAAGCATTTTAAGGTTTTGATTTATTTTTTATTTGTTTTATTTTAACCTTTTTATTAAATCATAACTGTTTACATTAATGCATTTTCTGGGGTACAATGTACTGATTTTATTTACAATTTGGAATGCTTATATCAAATTGATAACCAAATTCTTCCCTTTATTTAATTTTATTATGTTAAGACATTTATACTTTCTCTTAATCTATTTGCCATGTACAATGGTAATATTCACCATAGGTGAGGTCTCACTGCTTTACCCACCTAATCTTTGATATATCAAATAAGAACATTCACTGGGTAAGGAACCCCTATTCAATAAATGGTGTGGGGAGAAGTGGATATCCAAGTGTAAGAAAAAAACTGGGCTCTCATCTTCCTCCACTCACAAAAATTGATTAAAGAAGGATGAAAAGACCTATATCTAAGGCATGAAACAATAAAAATCCTCAAATAAAGCATACGAAAAATACTTGACGTCATTAGCCTGGGGAAAGACTTTATGTAGAAGACTTGCATGGCAATTGCAACAACAACAAGAGTTAACAAATGGGACTGAAGTAAACCGAAATGCTTCTGTACAGCTAAGTTGACAACAACAAAAGCAAATAGACAACCTACATGTTAGGAAGGAATTTTTGCATATTTCGAATCAGACAAAAGCTTGATAACTAGGATCTACAGAGAACTCAAATTAATTCACATGAGAAAATATAACAATCCCTACCTTTCTCTAAAGCATATAGGCGAGTGGCTAGCAAGCACATGAACAAATGTGCATCATTCCTAATTATTAGAGAATTGCAATCAAAAGTACCCTGAAATATCACTTAACTATAGAAATTCCCATTTCTATTCACTTCAGTATTTCCACTCAAAAGGGAAGAAGATCTTCTTAAGTTCACGTATCAGCAGTCTGCCAAAAGGATAAACGATCAACATGTTCCCCCCCTACCCATTTCACAGAATTTTACGTACCTCGGCATTTGATATCTGTCATCATCATTCTTGCCTTTCTCTCAGGCCATATCCCCACTAGTGCAGATATAAAGCAAAGGTATCCAGCTCCTGTGCTTGGGACCAGAACCCACTTTCCATTAGCTTTTCTGTTATCCCTTGGGACTTCATCTTCTGCTAGAGAATGGATCAGAAATCTTGTTTGAGATTTTTCACCAAATCTGGGGCAAATGCTTGAGAAACCCGAATTTCTACAAAGATCTCTATGAGTTAGGACAAGGAATCCTTCCTTCTGTTCCCATTGGGGTCTGAGAATGCATCCCAATGTCATGTCTTCTCATATACTACCCCAGTTCTCCAAGTGGGATCTAGTGCTGGTAAGTTTAAAACCCTCTCTTATAGTCTGAGTTCCTGCCTTTCCAATGGGAATATATGTGAAGATGTAAGCACATCACATTGTATATAAAAATCAACACATTGTAACCTGGCATATGCATAAATGTTTTCATGATCTCTGTGTATATGATTTAATAAAAAAAAATAAAGTCTCTTCCATTTTTGTTCTCTGAAATGGTGCAGTGTCTAATTTGTTCCACATTTCTCTTCTAAAAGTTCTGTACACTTGCCTCACTGTGTGATTTGTTATTTTAAAAGTGCCCACTTTTTTGTGTGATGATGATAATGACGATGAGTTTTGTAATTAACTGCTGTTTGAGATTCTTACATGTTTTGGATATTTTTGCCTCATTGGATGAAAAGTTTATAAATAATATTTTCCCATTTAACAGAGAATCTATTAACACTTGATTTTGCTTACTTGCTTGTTAGTTCAAAATATTTTTGCTTTTGCTCTTGTGCTTTTAAAAGTCTAAAATATATTTTTTCCAGTAATTTTATATCTTGAGATCTTAAAGATGACTCTCTAATCTATTTTAATTTGATTATTGTGTATGAAGATTCTTGGTCCATTTTTTATTATTCTGTATTGAAGATAGTGTTCTTTTCCAATGCACGTTTTTGAGATTTTTGCCAAGTGTATTGGGTGTAAATTTTTATACTTATTCTTGTTTTTTTTTATTATTTTCTATTTATTTTTAAATATCTTATGCCAGTACTAAGATACTTTAGTTACTGTAACTTTATAGTATATTTTCCATTCAGCTAGATTGACATCTCTAACTTTATTATTTCATTCAGCAATTATTTGGCTGTTAGAGGTCTTTGGTGGTTTTAATAAAAATTATACGACTTTTTGCATTTTTGAAGAATTTCATTACTGTTGGATAGATATTGCATTGAAGCTATAGATTACTATGGATAGTGTGATTATTTTGACAATAATAATTATTTTGATCTATGAGCAAGTGGTGTTCTTTATTTGTATCCTCTTCAATGTAACTGCATACCTGAATCTAGTTTTTATTGTAAAGAACTCTCAACTTTTGGTTAATTTATTACTATTTTTTTCTATGAAAATTGAATTGCTTTCTTGAGTTCCCTTCCATCTGTTTCTTTCAGTTTGATGTCTTCAAGTGCTGCTGATTATCAAATGTTGATTTTTCTAAACAGAATCCTTTTGGAAAAAAAATATGTAGTCTCTATTTTTTCACAAATATAAGGTGATATGCTCTGACTTTCATTTTCAATTTGAATGCATTTTGTCTCTTTCTGATTCCTATTTTCTCTTGTTGAGTGTTAACCGCAATGTTAAATAAGAATAATATGATGAAAATCCCTGTCTTCTAGTTTTTACAAAAACCATTTGCAGATATGCCTTATTTATAATAATATTAACTATGGATTTGTAATACAAAGTTTTTATTATAAAGAGGCATGCTTTTGTAAGCCTAATTTATGAGGTTTTATTGTAAAGGATTTTCCATTTTATCAAATGCTTTTTTGACTTGTATAAAGATTATTCCTTTCTTCCTATTAATGTGTTGGTGTGACATACCATGTTTCTTTGTGTGCCATGTTAAAGTGCCCTTGCATCCCTCACATAAAAGTCAGTTGTATGTGACATAATTCCTTTTGATGTGTTATGGGATTTTATTTACTAGTATTAGGGAAAGAATTTTTCCTCGGAAATATTGTATTGTCATTTATATTTTGATATGTACATTATCTGTTTTTGTTTTAAGGTAGATGCTGACAGTACAAAATGAGTTAGAGATAATTCCTTTTATGATTTGTTTTGGGCTATTTCAAAATAATTTGTCTTAGTCCTTGCACATTTGTTAGAATTTATCTGTGATTTCATTGTGCCTTGGACATTGCTTGATAAAGGCACTTTCATAGAAATTTGACCTAGCTAATTATTCATCTGCTGAAGTTTACTCCTTCCTCCTGCTCAAAAGACCAAAAACACTTTATAACAGAGGTATTTGCATCGAGATGTTTATTGCAACGCACTCGCAATTGTTAAGTCATGGAAGAAACCCAAGTGCCCATCAACCCATTAATAGATTAATGCACCACAAAATATTATGCAGCAATAAACAGATGGAGACTTTACCCTTTTTACATTTATATGGATAGAGCTGTATATTTGTTGATTTAGACGAGCTGCTTTGAACAAAAATGTCTTATGAATGAACTTGGCTTTGATTTTGGCTTATTTGTAATACTAACTTCTATTTTATTTTACTTTTTATTTATTTTTAATTTCTTTATTTAGTTATAACTGTACATTCATGCACTGGAGTGGTATAATGTGCTGATTTTATATGCAATTTGGAATACCTGCATGAAAGTGCCCTGCATAGCCTTCACCTCACTTAATTGTTGGTTATATTAAGACATGTATCCTTGCAATTTGCACAATAGGTGAGGAGCCAGCAATTGTCATCCGTCTACTCTACTCCCTCTGCTCTCCTTCTCCTCTACTTCACTCCATCATTCGGGGTTACAGTTGTGTTTTATCATTCCTTTGATAATGTGGATGATTATATATTGGTTTCATTATAGTACCTAGTATTTTGGATACTTCTTTTGTTCCATTCTTGAGACATTTTACTAAGAAGAATATGTTTCATCTCCATCGAAGTAAACATAACAGATGTCTACTCCTTATATTCTGAGGGGTGTCAATTAGTTGTCCATGTGACACATGCTGATTTTTTGAGGAAGGATTAGTTTATCTGTAATGTTGTATAGCATAGATCTTTTGTTTTCTTCATCAGCTGTCTTTCATGTTTGTTCACTTAATGCATGGCCTATGGAAGTTATATATTTCCAGTTTATAGCAGAGGAAAAAATAAATTTGGATAATGCTGTTTACTTGTGGTGAATTGTATTGCATTTTATTTTATTTTATTTTAGTAAGTCATATACACATGGAACATGAATACATTTATTGCTTTTTATTAATACACATGAATCAATAGAAAGTTGTGTTCATTTGCAATTTTTTCAACAAAAAGTGCAGCAATTTAACTTCCAGTTAAAGTGTTTTTTTTAAATAGAATGATAGATTTGTTTCCTTGAATAGTTACTCAGTAGTTAAATAATTATAGTCTTATTTTGTTTATAAATCTCCATCTTATTTATCATAGCTTGTACTTGTTTTCAGTCCCAAGAAGAGTATATAAGCATTTGCTCCTCTTCAAAACCAGAATATATTCTTTATATACTTATTTTGAGAATTTTCTCATACTTATTTAACCTTCATCTATCTTCCCTTGAAATCCTTTTGGCTGTATTTCTTGCTCACTTTTTAATTAAGAAATTTGATTTATTTTTGCTGATTTGCTTGAAGTCTTTGTATATTCTTGATATTAGCTCTTTCTAGATATATGCACATACAAAATTTGTATATATGTGTGTTTGTTTGTGTGTGTGTACATATGTATACACAAGAAATATATATGTATATATATTCTTAAAATTCTGACTGTTATCTCTGTTGCTTGTTTACATAGCTGTGTAAAATTTTAATTTAATCAAGTAATTAAGTAATTTTTTTGTTGTTGTTGTTCTTGTTGCTATGATCACCACTGGGACTTTATTCATACATTTTTTTTGCCTAGACTGATATATAGGAGTTTTCTACTTTTGTTTTTGTTTTTAAATTTTAAGTTAATGTGAGGATAAACAAAACTGAGTTACAATGTTTTCATTTTTGAGGTAGAATCCCTCTGAAACGTGTGTCCTACACCCAAGAGATGTGCCATATATCCTTGCAATGTGTGCATAAGTGCGTACACACCAATGCCCTCACTTCCTCTGCTCTCCTATGTTCCGTTGTTCCCCTGGCCCAGAGTCATTGAAATGCGATATTCTCTTATTTGGCATATGTTGTCTACTATTAGTGGATTATTGTTAATATTGAGTATATTTGCATGCTTGCTTTTTCATTCATGTGACACTTTCCTGAGAAGAATGTGTTTCAACTTCATCCAAGTTAATATGGAATATGTAAAGTCTACATCTAGTTTATGTCTGAATAGTATTCCATAGTATACAAATAGTACAATTTGTTAATCCATTCCTGGGTTGATGGGCATTTAGGTTATTTTCACATTTTGGTGATTATAAGTGTATTTGCATTAAAGGATCTACTGCAAATGTCCTTATGACAAAATGATTTATGTTTTATTCTGGGTAGATGCCTAGGACTGTGATTGTGGGGTCAAACAGGATGCCTAATTTGCGTTCTCCATACTGCTTTGTAAAGAGACTGTGTTAGTTTGCAGTCTCACTAACTGGAAACATTTTCCCATCTTTCCACATCTATATGTTAATGATTTGAATTCTCCATTAAAGAGGTATAGGCTGGCCATTTGGGTTAAATAGCACAAGCCATTCTTATGCTCTCCAAGAAACACACCTAACTTTGAAGGACAAAACAAGACTATGAATACAGGTATGAAACACAATATCTCAGGCAAATGGATGTCAGAATAAAGGAGTAGAAAACTTATGTTTAGATATTAGTGAATTAAAAGATCTTAAAGCTAAGTAAGACAGAGATGGTCACTTCATTCTGGTCCAGGGAAATATACACAAAGAGGACAGATTAAATCTAAATATATATGCACTGAATTTAAATGGTCCCAAATTTATGAAACATACCTTGAATGTCATGAGCAATATGATATCCACTAAAACAATTTTATCTGGGGACTTTTATACCCCTCTGATAGAACTCTGCATGTTTTCCAAAGAGAAACTAAACAATGATACAAGAGACCTAAATGTGATCCTAGAACTAATTGAGTGAATAGGCATATACAGAACACACTTACCAAAGCCAAGAATCTAACTGCCCATCAACCCAGGAATGCATTAAAATATTGTGCTATTTGTAAACTATGGAATACAAGTATACATTCTTCTCATTACCCCATGAAGCAATCTCCAAGGTAAATAATAGCCTAGGATAAAAATCAGACTTGAACAAAATGGAAAGAATTAAAATTATATATTGCATCTTCTCAGATCACAGACAATTAAGGTGGAATTCTATTCTAACAAACCATCTTCATCGCCACATAAAAATTGTTAATTACAAAATTTTGCCATTATTTGGATGAATAACAATTGGGTCAAGAGAGAAATAAAGTAGGAAATTCTCAAATTCCTCAAACATAAAAACAAGGATGCTACAAGTTTCCAAAATATTTGTGATACTGCAAAAGGAGTACTAAGTTGGAAATTTCAACATAGTAGATGCCTGCATTTGAAAAACAGAAAGAGAGCATATCAAACACCTAGTGAATCATCATAAGAAATGGAAAAGGGAAAGCAATGTAATCTCAAACCTAGCAGAATAAAATAAATAACCAAAGTTAAAGAAGAAATAAGTAAAGTTGGGTGGTGCCTGTGGCTCAGCGAGTAAGGGCGCCGGCCCCATATGCCGAGGGAGGCAGGTTCAAATCCAGCCCCGCATCAAAAATTAGCCAGGTGTTGTGGCAGGCGCCTGTAGTCCTAGCTACTTGGGAGGCTGAGGCAAGAAAATTGCCTAAGCCCAAGAGCTGGAGGTTGCTGTGAGCTGTGACTCCCCAGCACCCCAAGAGTGATAAAGTGACACTCTGTCTCTAAAAAGAAAAAAAAAATGTAATACGTAAAGTTGAAACAAAGAATCAGTCAAAAAGTAATGAGAAGTTAATCTTTAAATAGATGAACAAAATCAATAGTACTTTGGCCATATCAACTTGAAAAATTAAAGTAAAATCTCTAATATCCTCACTAGGAAAAAAATGGTAGAAATAACAACAAATATCACAGAGATGCAGAGATTGTCTCCAAATACTACAAGAAATTCTGTGTACAGAATTTGACGATTTGAAGGAAATAAACCAATACCTAGAATCACAGAATCTCCCCTAGACTTAGCCAGGAAAAAATAGAGCACTTGAACTATTTCAGACCCATTTCAAAAACTGAGCTTGAAGAAGAAATGAAAAACCTTCCAGAAAACTAGCCAAGGACCATGTGTCTTCACACCAGAATTCCATGAAACCTTCAAATGAAGAATTTAACAACAAAACACCAACATTGTGGGGCAACTTAACTCAAAACACCAACATTTTCTCTGAAGCAATGATCAGCCTGACACAAAAACAAGGGAAGGACCCAACTATAAAGGAGAACTACAAACCAATTTGATTAGTGCACACGAATACAAAAATACTCAAGAAAATCTTAGCCTAGAGTGCAACGATAAATTAAAAATATACATCACAATTAAGTAGGATACATGCACGGGATCTAATCTGGTTTAAAATGAAGAAATCCATAAATGTAATTCATCCTACTAATAGGAGAATAACAAGACTTCATGTTCCTCTTAATAGATCTAGAAAAAGCATTTGGTAACATTCTAAATCCTTTCCTAACAGGAATACTTTTCAATATGGACAGCATGTTTCTGAAACTTTTTGACATTTCTATGACAAACCCAAAGATAACATCAGATTAAATAGAGTAAAACTAAAAGCTTTTCTCCTTATAACTGAAAACAAACAGTGAAATTATCTGTTGCCATTACTATTCAATATAGAGCTGGAAGTTATAGCCAATACAATCAAACAAGAGAAGGCAATAAAGGGCATCCAAATGGATACAGTAGAGGTCAAACACTTGCTCTTTGCTGAAGATATGATCTTATACTTAGAGAATCCCCAAAACTCAACCACAAGACTCTGAGAGTGATCAAAATATACAGTTATGTCTCAGAATATAAAATCAATGTCTATAAATTAGCTGTCTTTATATATGTCACTAATAGCCAATATGAGAAAGTAATCAAGAACACAATTACTTTCACGATAAGTTCAAAGAAAATAAAATACCTAGAAATATTGAGGTCCTTCACCTCTTTTGTTTGGTATATTCCTAGGTATTTTATTTTCTTTGAACCTACTTTGAACGACAAGAAATGAAATAGCAGATGATGTTTAAAAATGGAAGAAAAGTCCATGCTCATGGCTAGAAAGAATAAAAATTATCAAAATATGTGTACTTTCCAGAGAACCTATAGATTGAATGCTATCCCCATTCAAATACCAACATCATACTTTGAAGATTCGGAAAAAGCAATTCTCCATTTGTGTGGAACTAGAAAAACCCTGAGTAGCCCAGGCAATTCTTAGTAACAAAATAAAGCCCAGGACATCAGACCACCTGACTTGAGGGTTGCTACTGGGCCATAGTGATCAAAACAGCACAGTCTATTCAACACGTGAGCATATACTTGTCAAGTTTTTCTGCACATGAAAGAGAAAGAGTATTGCATGCCGATGCATTTTTAAAATGGAGTCTTGAAAAGTATCTATAAGTTCATGTCCATAGCCACATTATTCATCATATCCAAAAGAAAAAAAAAGGCAAGAACCTTAATAGGTACTAGGATAAAATTATATACTATATGCATACAATATTACTAAAACTTGGTTGGCACTTTGCCTCAAAGGAGTAGGTGCTGGCCCTATATGCTGGAGGTGGCGGGTTCAAATGCAGCCCAGGCCAAAAACTGCAAAATAAAAAACAATGACTAAACCTTAAAAAAGAAGAGAAGAGTGACATTTCCTTCAATACTGTGTTAAGTGCATTAGAAAAGGTATTGTGTATTAATTTCACTAAGACACAATTTCTATGGTATGAAATTTATTATATAAACTTTCATGACAGATGGTACTTGCCAAGGGTTGTGGAATAGAAAAATTAGGTATAATGTTTTAACTGGTAATAATTTTCATTTAGAATTACCATTAATTTCTGAAAATTGTTGATACACATGATTTTATAACACTATATATGTATTTATTGTCACTATAAACTTAAATACATAACAGTAAGCATTGCATATTTTAGTATTTAAATAAAAAATGTCTCTGAGAAAGGTTATCTATAACTTTTCTGATTTCTGGATAACTGACTTTTCCTTTGTGATGTGTCTTCTTAATTTTTAAGACAGAGTCTCATTTGGTTGCCCTGGGTAGAATATCATGATATCACAGGTAAAGTCAACCCCAGTCTCATTTGGACTTAATCGATCTTCTTCAGCCTCCCAAGTACTTTGGAATACAGGCACCCACAACAATGCCTGGCTATTTTGAGAGATAGGACCCTCCTCTTTCTAGGGTGGTCTCAAACTCTTTAGCTCAGGCTATCGTTCCACCTTGGTCTCCTAGATTTCTAGGATTATAGGCATGAACCATCACACTACAGCCTTCTTTCTTAACTTCACACTATGTAATAATAGCCAAATTATTCTGGTAAAACTTAAAAAAACATAGAGAACCATGAAATATACATTACTCATGCAAAAATCAATCTGAAGGCTATGTGCCTTGGATGTATAAAAATGTAGAGAATTGACTCTCCCATCCAAGTACTAACCAGGACCAACCCTGATTAGCTTCTGAGATTACACATCATAATTTCAAGACCAGGAAGAAATAATTCCTCACTATGTATAGAACAAAACACAATGCCAAGTAGCCAAGTCAATTCTTAGGAATAAAAACAAAGCTGGAGGCATCAGCCTACCACACTTTAGGCAGTATTACGAAGCCTTAGTGATCAAAATAGCATGACATTGGCACAAAAATAGAGACATAGACATTTAAAATCAAATATACAACCTGGAGAGGAAACAAACAACTACCTAATCTTTGATAAATAAACAAAAACATGCGCTGGGGGAAAGAAACCCTATTCAATAAATGGCGCCTGGATAACTGAATATTCACATGTAAAAGACTGAAACTGGACTCTCATCTTTCTCCAGTCAAAAAAATTGATTAAAGATCGATAAAAGACCTTAATCTAAGGCATGAAACAATTAAAATCTTCAGAGAAAGTGTGGGAGAACGCTGGAAGCTATTGGTCCGGGGAAACACTCTATGGCGATCTACCAGCGAATTCAAATCAATGCACATGAAAAAGTGAACAATTTCTTATATCAATGTTCAAGAGAGATGACTAGAACTTTCTCTAAAGAAGATGGGCAAATGGATAACAAGCATATGAACAAATGTATATCATCCCTAATTTTCGGAGACCTGCAAAAAAAAAAAAAAAAAAAAAAAAAACTACCCCGAGATATCACTTAACCATAGTGAGAAAGGCCCACATCACAGAATCTCAAAACTGTTGATGCTGGTATGGATGTGGAGAGAAGAAAAACCTCTTACACTGGTGGAGGGACTGTAAACTAATACAACCTTTATGGAAGATGGTATGAAGAACCCTTACAGAGCTCGAGGTAGAGCTCCCTTTGATCTTGCAATCCTATTATTGGGCATCTACCCAGAAGAAAAAAAAAAAATCATTTTACCACAAGAACCCTTGCACTAGACTGTATCACAGCTCAATTTACAATCTCCAAAATGTGGAAATGGCTTAAATGCCCACCAACCCAGGAATGATGTAACAAGCTGTGGTATATGTATACAATAGAATACTATTCCACTACTAAAAAATGATTCAGACTTTACACCGTCTGCATTAACCTAGGTGGATGTGAAACACATTATTCGTAGTAAAACCTCACCAGAATGGAGAAATAAAAATACTATGTACTCAATTCTGATGTGAGGACAATTAAGGTCCTAGTATTTAGTGTGTGTGCGGGGTGGGGAGGGGATAGGGAGAGCTGAGAAAGGGAAGGAGGGAAGAGGTGGGATCAAGGGATGTGGAACACGTTTTGGAAGTGGGACACAAATGTAAGAGTACCCTTAGCTAACAAAAGCAATCAATGCAAGCTTCGTCTTTGTATCCGCAATGAATCCCAAACAATAAATAAACAATAACAAAGAAAAGAATTGACTCTTGTAGGGTAAAATAAATTTAACTTTAAGATATGAAACAATAAAAATTCCACAAGAAAGCATGGGAAAATTATTTATACCATTTGCCTGAAACAAAATTTTAAGAATACACAATTGACAATTGCACCAACATCAAAAATAAATGAATGGGAAATGATAAACTAAAAATCTGCCACATACATCCAGGAAGATTTTTAGTTTATCATTGAACACAAATGTCTTACCACCTGGATTAAGTAAATGAGGGGAAATCTATGTTAATTAGTAGGATGTAAGCACTGAAATTTGTACAAATAATCAACACATTGAATCCACAAAGGCATAAAGTTATTCATGATGTATGTATATATGACTTAATAGCCAACTCTGTTGCATAAGTTAGGGAACAATAATTGAAGCAAAAAGTTCCTTCAGCATAAAAGAAGATATTTACATACTATGAATCTCATAAATCACTGGTAACTAGAATCTACAGAGAGCTTAAATTAATAAAAAAGAAAAGAGCAAACAATTCTTTGTAAAAAAGAGCAGAAAATTCTATGAATTAAGACAGACAAATTGCCAACAAACACATGAAAACATGTTCTTTATCCCTAATCATTAGAGAAAGGCAAGTTCATGACCACTGTGAGATTTCATCTAACCCCTTTGGAGTATCCCACATCACAAAAGCCTGAATCTGAATCTGCAGATGCTGGCACTCATGGAGAGAGAGGGGAAAACTTTCACACTGGTGGTGAAATTATAAACTAATATGGCCTCTATGAGAAAAAAATGTATGACGAATCCTCAAAGAACTAAAAATAGACTTTCTAGTTCTACAGTGGTGTCCTTAAAGGTGACCATTCTGCAAACGGAGTCAAAGAGAGGAATGAGAGGAGTCATTCCAATCAAATTAAGGAAGTCTAGAGTGGCAGTTCTTTTTGAATTTTTTTAAAAAAATCTTTCAAGGGGGAATTCTAGGAAGTTGGCTGACTAGTAACAAGTCTTGTTTAGAGGCATGAGGAGAAAAAGTGTCTTCACGTACCTTTAAGACAGGAGGAGAAGGAGAAGGATGCGTAGAAGGATGACAATCGGTGGAACCATATCTACCTTGAATCTTAGAAGGGTACATGTGAAATGTAGTAAGTGTATAAATGTGTGAACGCAATAACTAAGAAAATGTGGTGAAAGCTATGTTGACAAGTTTGTTGTTAGTATTTCAAATTGTGTAGAAAAACAAGCACATTGTACCAGATCTTTGTATTATTGTACACACCTATGATTAAATTAAAAAAAAAAAAGAAGGAATAAGATGCTAATCCATGCAGAAGGCACATCTGGTAGAACGTCAGGAGCTGGGGTGGCCAGATTAAGGTCACTAAATATAGCAAAGACAACTGGGAAACCCCAGGGAACCATGGAGACCGAGGCCAATGCTGACACATACTTCCCATGGATGTCATCACTGCCTGTCTATGATTGTTTGTATCACTAACATCCAAGTGTGAGAAGGAAGACATCAGGCCCTTAGTATTCAAGCTTAACTAGCTCTGGTGTTAAAATTGTGGCTGAGGTGTAGGTAGAAATAAAACACAGAAGATGAGGAAAAATAAAAAGAGAGAGAAAGACAGAGTAAGAGAGAAAAAAAGAGAAGAAAGAAAAAAAGAAAGAAAATATGTTCATCCCAGATACTTTAGAGGTTTATTAAGAGTCATGGTTGTCTGTTCACCTGAATGTGTGCTATCTGTGGAGAAAGAAAAAATAAGTGACATAAAAAGATAAAACTGAAGGATATGTTTTTAAGAAAACGGAAACATAAACAAAAACATTTCCGTGTAGTAGCAACAAGCAAGGCAGGTTACATGAAAGTTATGTAGAGGAAATCTACCGAATGGATATGGCAGTGGTACTTTGCTTCTGCTTGCGGAGGAAGGATACTACGCCTGTTAGAGAACCCTAGCAAAGAGGCAGTCTTCAAACAAAAAGTTGTCTCAGAAACACTGGGGCTTCCCTTTAAATTCTTCCAGAGTCTAGAGTGGTCCTTCTAGGCCCCTAAATGCCACTGAAGACATAAAGCATAGTCTTAATGTCTGTAGCTTGACTATGTTAGGGTTTCTGCAGAGGCAGAGTTGGTGCAACACAGAAATAGTGTAGTCCACCAAACCTGCCTCTGCAGAAACTCTGACATACTCAAGATACAGACAAACATAAGGGAGAGTGAAAGTCTTCCTAGATTAGAATTCCAGAATCCATGGGAGGAGATGCCAAATACTTCAACTTTTTAAAAATATGCTGAACAATCCCATCTCCACAACAACAAAAACCAAAAATGGATAAATCTAGCCAGGCTTGGTAGTAAATGCCTATAGTCACAACTACACAGGAAGCTGAGACATGACATTGTATTCACCCTAAGTAGAATTGGGGTAGAGGGCCTTACAATTAGTTAGGATGACACCAACACACACTAGTGACAGAAGAGAGGCCTGTATTATAAAAAACAAATAAAAAGAAAGAAAGAAAAAAAAAGTGGACTGACCTTGGTTTAACATAGTCAGAGGCCACCGGTTTGTATGGCACTCTTTCCCCAGGCTCACCATCTTCATTAAGGAGACAAACTTGCTTTTACTATCACCTTTATTTAAGGAGAAAAACATTTGTTTTGAAAGCAACCATCATTTGCATGAAATCCTTACATTCAAAGTACTTCACGGGACAAGACAAATCAATAGATGTCAAATGAAAGCCAGACAGATCTCAACCTTCACATCTATTTCACTGAGCCTCACCATAAACAGATATAAGCAGACCTGAAAGGACTACACTCTTTCTTCCATCAGAATTTCATGATTGTTCACCTTGAGGGAATTAGACTGCATCTTAAGTTTTCCATTCCCTTTGAAATGGCCTCTATAATGATATAGAGCACTATTAAAATGTGTCCCTCAGGGCAAAGGCAACTATGAGGGCTCATCTATGATTCGGAACCCCTCCTGCTACAAAACATCTGGCTTCCTGGAGCCTTTTTCTTTTTTCTTCTTCCTTGCTTTCTTTCTTCCTTTTTCCCTCCCTTCTCCTTCTTCCCTTTCTTTCTTTCTTCTTCTGTTTTAGAAACACAAACAGGAGATACACCTTAGAAATGCAGATCACATTACCTACACCAAAGGTTTGAAAGACACACATATTTCATTCTACAGAATAGGTGAACTTTAGATCACAGTAGGAGCTTTATGACTGGGTTTTCCAAAACAGTAGGATTAAAATGAAGACCCATTTCACCTGTCCTTTTAACTTCTTATTTTGTGTAGTTGTTCTACAGAGGGTAAATCCATTCATAGATATTATAAGTCTGAATAAAACTCAAATTTCAGGGGTGGGGGGAGACAATAGGAGAAGAGACAGATCCCAGATATTTACCCCTTCAAGATCAGGAGAGATCAGCACCTAGGCATTTTCATAACTGATTCTCCTATAAATGGAAAAATGTAAGAACTAAAGCTGAAATAATAAAATGTGAATTGAAGTTATTTCTGGAATGGGTATGGAATGGAGAGAGGTAATAAGAGATTTTTGTCCAGATAATGATCTACATTACTTTAGAAATTCTTCTTTCATCATCCATCATCTTAGTGCACTTTATCTTCATGAAAAGTCACATGAATCTATGTAGACCTGCCATTGAAACAGAATTCAATCTTTGTAAACAAACATCGGTGACTGGCTGGAGACACTTGGCAATGTCGTTGTGGTTGTGGTACAGTTTGGTTGCCTTTGAAATGTTAGGGTTTGTATGTAAAGTCATAGAACCAATACACAGGAATTTTAACTGGGTTATCCTTGAAATGGCAGAGCATTTCCAAGGATGGAAAACATCTTCGAGGTCATATGAGAGTTTAAGGTAATGCTTTATTGAGTTGAAGTGAGCCTGCTTAAAGGTATGTAACTTTTCACCATGAGTCTGTTCATGGAAGATAAGTCACCGGAGATGACTCTGATAGTAGGTCTCTCTTGTATGTAGCCTTAGCCCTGATAATGAGTTACAAAAGAAGATATTTGTGGAAGTGTTGGGGGTTGCACACCACCTCCCACCTCATCTCTTCCTACATACCCTCAGGGCAATGCAAAAAAGATCTCCTCCCTTCAGAGCTTATGGCACAGTTACTAGACTTCAGGGTGTCAGCTTCCTCTTCTGTTGAAACATTTCCATCTAGACCTCACCCAGTTGCTGCCAGCAGTTCCCTGTGGACTGCAGGGTGATCTGTAAGCATCTGCATGTGAGTGTGAAGGTAGTAAGCCCTTTCTCTAGGGAAGAGGTCATGAATCTCAATCCTGTATCTTTTCTTACTTGAATCAGGTCACTGTGAAATGCTTTGAGAAATAACTAGGGCTGCTCTCAGGATGATAAGCGTCTTTTCCCCTCCACACAAAGGAGTAGATATACTTAACAGACAGGGACTCACTCTTATGGAGGGCCCCTATGGATGGGGCTGTCAGGAGTACCTGACTTTGATAAATTGTGACACTGAGTAGACATGGCTTATCTGAATAAAAAGGCTGTGAGCCTGAGAGTGCCAATAATGTTGATAGGTGTGATGACTTCTGTGAGAATCTCTGTGAACATAATAAAACACCAAACTCCAGGCTGTTCTGGTTACTCAGAGTTATAAGCAAGTTCAAAGGCTATTGTGACAGTAGTTGGAATATTCATGTCTCTCAAGAAATAAAAATTTGGAAAGAACTCAAAGTTATTTTTTAATGACATAGGTCCTGGTGCTCTAAATCCTGTTTTATTTCTTCATTCAGCATACTTTTGAAGTCATCTCGTGGGATGTTCCTTCTCAGTGGCCACCCCTTCAACTCTTCAGCTCAACTCTGAAAACCAAGATGTGTTTTAGTCAGGCCTCTTAACTGGGTTGGGTAAGTGGGAGTGTAGGTGTTGAGGATAAAATAGAAGAAATGGGGTGAAGGACCAGACCCAGGTATCCAGATTGCTGGCCATATTGTGTATACCATGGGTTATTCCAAAATGGAGATATTTCTCTTTCTCTCTGTCTCACTCTCACTCTCTCTATCTATCTCTATCTCTACCTCTCTCTTTCTATGTTGTAGTTTGGGGGAAACAAGGATAGATTAAAATGAGTGGACGTGGGGCAATAGGTAATGGTAGAATTTACCTTCTTACGCTGTCTTCTATTGTTAAGAAGAGATTTCCCAAATATCTCAAGATAGAGTGAAAGGAGATGCTGGAGAGTGATCTTCAATTAAATTGCACTTAATCATGTGAAGTGGCTTTGGCCAATAGTATCAACCCTCTCAGAGGCAGGGTGTATTACTCGAGGTGAGGAGTTCCAGACAAGACTGAGCTATAATAAAACTTCATTTCTACTAAAAATGAAATTGCTGAGTCAAGATGATCACTTGACAGAAGAGCTTGAGATTGCTGCTGTGAGGTCTGATGCCTTGGAACTCTACTCAGGGTAACAGAGTGAGACTCTGTCTCAAAAAAAAAAAAAAGACAAAATTATATTACACGGCAATTTTTATAAATGCATACATGAAAGACATTTCTTTTTTATGTTTAAGAATGTGTATCCTGCCACTGTTGAAGGTGGAAAACATAATATCACTCACTCATGTGTGGTTTCCTTTTTCTTATGGCCTTGTCTTTCTTTCCCTTATTCTTTTCCTCTACTTCTTTAAAAATTCCAATGTGTACCTGTACTAGTGTAACAGTAATTATATTACATTGTTTACATTTATGAGGTAAATTTCAAATTGTAGTTAAGCCCTTCACCTGAGATGTGGGATTTCTACCCATTGTGTCCATTAGGAGAGAGCCTCACAAACAGTCTCCTCTTCTCCATTCCATTTTCCTCCACCTTGAATTGGAAATTGGTGCTATGTGTTAGAAAGAAAGTTACAACTTAATGAATCTCTGCATATTTTTATTTTAGTTTTTTTGTGATATAAAATTTATTCTTGTAATATTTTCTGGTGGAAAAGATGATAGGTAGATTTTACTACTTGATACAACAGAAAGTCATATCCAAAATGATGGTATATCTGGCTTAGACCAGCTGTGGCATGATTCCAAACAAATGTTAAACAAGAGTACTTCATTGAGGAAAACATAAAGGTTAATAATTTAAAGTTTCAAGAGGAAGGATGGTCCAATTTAAAACACTAAGAAATAGGACCATCAATGAAAAAGGAAATCAACTTTCCAAGTGCACCTAAACTATTGTACGTGGGGTTAGAAATCCCCACACGTAAATCTCATGTATGTCTCATTCAAGTAAGCCACTAATGGGTTAAACTGGCTTTTGCCTTTACAGAAAAAGCAATAGATTTGGGCAACCCTGAGGCAAACACAAAGACTGTTTTCTGGTTATCCAGGAACAGATACTTTGAAGTTTTTGCAGCCATTGTCTCCTAGGTTCTTGCCTGGAGTCTTGGTCCAGAGGTTGACAAAATGTCTTTACATTTTGCCTAAAGACCTTAGCACTGTGAAGAAACAAAGTCAAAGACCCATTTAAGGTTAACTTTTTAAGTATGTGAGGAAATAGTGCTCCTACAGCTCTGTCTCTCTCTTATTTTATGTAGATTTTTTTAAGACCTAAAAGTAGAAGAGTATTGTGCTGTTTTCCGGGACAAAATATCTGCCACTTAAGTTTAAAGTCAAATAATGAATATTGTAAATCACAGATTTAAGTGTGCACATGACTGCAAAAGTATATAAGGTAGTGAGAAATAAAGTTAATCAGCTATTTGCCACAAAAGAGC
>CAUYON010162235.1:0-54484 GCA_963573935.1 Arctocebus calabarensis | reverse complement strand
GAAGCCCAAGTGCCCATCAACCCATGAATGGATTAATAAATTGTGGTACATGTATACCATGGAATACTATGCAGAAGAAAGAAAGATGGAGACTTTACCTCTTTTGTGTTTACATGGATGGAGCTGGAACATATTCTTCTTAGCAAAGTATCTCAAGAAGGGAAGAAAAAGTATCCAATGTACTCAGCCCTAATATGAAGCTAATTTACAGCTTTCATATGAAGGCTAAAACCCAACTATAGCACAAGAATACAGGGAAAGGGGAAAGGGAGGGGAGGGGAGGGGGGAGGATGGGTGGAGGGAGGGCAATTAGTGGTATCACACCTATGGTGCATCTTAGCAGGGTACTGGTGAAACTTATTAAAGGTAGAGTATCAATGTCTTTATATAGTGATCAAGAAAATGCCATGAAGGCTATCTGTAACAGTACGATCAAATTATTTCTGTTTGTATATGAAGCACATTGTGCCCTATGATTGCACCAATGTACACAATTATGATTTAATAAAATTATTTTAAAAAAAAAAAAAAGGTAAGTGGCTCTGGTTTTAAAGCTTTCTGGTGCCATCAGTGCAGGTACCACCTGTGCTAAGGAGGCCCCTGACGCTGTGGCTTCTCTCTCACAGTACCACCAGCTTCAGGACGAGTATTTCACCAGCGCTGTCATCCTCGCCCTTGTCCTGGCTGCCTTATTTGGCCTTGTCTACCTTCTAATAATCCCACAGTATGTATTTTCATCAACAAGATGGGAAGGAAAACAAGAAGTCCAGGTTTGTGGGGTTGGTGACTATTTTCTTTTTTGTGTTCAAGGTTCACCTCCCTCAGTTAATACCCCAGTGTGCCCGATATTTAGGGAAGACATTGGCCTCCCAGCAATCTCCTTTTTGCCAGTTAATCATGTAGCAAGCCTTGATAGCATACAACAGGGGGCAGATCACTTTCAGTTTTTAGTTTTGAATTTACTCAATTCTAAGACATTGTATCTTTTCAGTTTCTCTAGTCATAGGACATACTCCATTGTCTTACTAGCCTTTGAAGAAAATAAACAGTACACCGAATAGGCTCTTTGGTTTCTAAACCTATGTCATTTTCAGAAACATTAAAATAAGTAAAAGTGGCCTCTGAAAAGAGGGAAAATATAGTGATTTTAATATTTAAATATTACATGAATCCATGTGAGTTTTGCAGCTTTAGTTTTCTGCTACCACAGTCTTCACTCATTACTTTTCTTCCAGACGTATTCCTTCCTTCATAAAACATACCTGTAGGAACAATATCTTCTTTGAGTTTCCTAAAAGTACCTGGAAGCCCCCATACCTGCTGAGGAGGTGGGACCTCAGACTCAGGTGCTCTGCAACCCATGCAGGCCAGATGCTATGAACCCAACAACCGCCCGAGATCTCTATTTGGAGATCAAGCCTTTTTTTGAAATGTCCTTCCCAGACAAAACCCAGCAGGAGGACAGTTCAGCAAAGTCTGGGCAACTCCTGTATTGCTATTGTGAGGAAAAGGGCTTGCAGAAAAGTCCTATGTCTCTCTACCCAGGCTACATCTTGGGGGTGAGGGTAATAGAAATGGGAAGGGTGGGCTCAGGAATGGCTCCCTTCCCCAGGAGCCCCAGATGCCTTTCCCTGGAAGAGAACCAGCCAAGGCCAAGTCCCTAGAGACTTGGGTGCAGGCAGCTTAGAGAACGATGCTGCTTCTTCCTGGGGGATCAGGGGGCGGGGGGCTGCTTTCCAGGAACCTCCAGGGTCTTCCTCTCCTGGCACTCACCTAGCTGTGACCCTTATGTCTTCTGTCCCCCAGGAATGTGGCCGTCCTGCTCCTGCTAGTGTTCTGCATTTGTTTCCTGGTGGCCTGTGTCCTGTACCTGCACATCACCCAGGTCCAGGTATGTGGTGTCCTGTGCCCTTCACATGCATATTGCCTGTTCCAGGTCCTTGGGTGGTGTGTGTCCTGCACTTACACATCACCTGGTCCAGCTATGTCCCTGGGCCTTGATTACCCTCTCTGCAGCACAGTGGGACAGAGAAAGTAGCTCTGTCCCCTCTCCTTCCATGGCAGGAGGCATCTGCTCCTGTAGCAGGTGCTCAGTAAGCCCTAGTTCTGCGTGGGGCCCCAAGTGTTCTTTGCGGAGCATGCCTGGCAGGCACAGTGGGCTGGTGATCAGTATTGATTAAATAAATGAACACAAGATACTGATCCCCTTCTCCTGGAATGGGGAGTCCACAAGTGGACAGGAGAGGAATAGCTCTGTGTATGTTCATGTCCTAGACTGTTCCAAGTGGGCTGTCTACACTGTCCAGGCCCTGATAGTTTATCTGCTCTGCTTTCGTGGACTTTGGAGCAAAGGCTTGAGCTTTGTATCCTTGTCTTGTCCATAGTTCACTGGAGAGGACTTTAATTTTCCTTGTCCTGCCTTTCTTTTTCACATTCTCAACCTTCATTTCCAATGCCTCATTTCCCCAGCCTGCCCCAAGCGATAATTCTAAGCAAACACTGGGTCATATATATATATTTTTTTTTTTTTAATTTTTTTTTTTTTCAGTTTTTTTTTCTTGTGGCCAGGGCTGGGTTTGAACCCGTCACTTCCAACATATGGGGCTGGCACCCTACTCCTTTGAGCCACAGGTGCCACCCAACACAGGGTTATATTTACATAACTATTGAAAATGGCAACTTTTTGAAAAGATTATACTTCTTTTTATTCATTCAAGTTTGTCATTGTCCATAGGTAACTCTTAATTTTTTCAATTAAAAGATGATAATTATTAAGATTGCGTTCCAGGTCCTTGGGTTTGGAGAGTGAATGAAGTTTGGTGTGGGTGGTAAGCTTTGAAATTTCCCACTTCAAGTAAGATTGCTTTTTATTTTTTCATATAATTTCAAGTGAGAGCAGGACAGATGGATGATCATTTTTGTAGCCTATCCTGTTGTCCCCAGTGGTGAGAACCAGTCTGCCCCCTGACAGTGTACGGATCACACAGTCACACAGAAAGTGTAAGGAACTATTGGGGGAAAGGAACGAAGCAGTTGTTGAAGCATGTGCCAGTCTGGAGGGCCCTGCCCAGGTGGTCCCATGCTGGGATATTGGTTCTCATGAGTAGATTTACACCTATGACTCCATCAAAAAACATGCTCACATGATCAGGAAGCAAAATCTACTATTTTATGGCCACTAGTTTTATGGCCACCTCACACATGTCCTGTGAGACTAGACTACTGTGAGTATCTGTTTAGAATCCCCCGTTTAGTGTTAAAGCCCCTAGAAACTTTGGCCACTGTAATTCCCAGATGATTACATTAAAAGTCAGTTAGCTATGTCAGCCAGTAGCATCTCCCTGACTCAGTTTGTTCTTCTCTTGGTGGGCTCTGCCCTGGGCTGCCCTAGTCCCTTTCTTTCTGAACGCCCACTCTCCCTTTCGTGTGAGCAGGCATCCAGTGTCTTTTTTCCAAGTACTTTAGAAGTGCTGGGCTCAAAAAGTGGTGGGGCCCTGACTTCTCCAGGAGCTGCCCAAAGTGCACTTTCGGCTGATGTGCAGGAAGCAGAGGGCTGTCCATGGGCCCGGACTTCTCAGCTAGCACGGGAGGTGGGTTCAGCTTGCAATGGGTGTGCACTGGGTCAGGCTTTGCACCAGTGCATTTTTGGGCTCATGTTTGTTGGCACTGCACTGAACTCTGAACATCCCCCGCGGGGTGATGAGGGTGGTAGAGGCTGTGCAAACCAATATGGGCAAACGGCAGGATGGAGGCTGGAAGATACAGGAGAGGCCAGCAGGCAGAAGGCCATTGTGGCCAGGCAAGAGATGTGAGTGGGTGTGGCTCACGCAAGTGGGATTAGGTCCAGTTGCCAAAGTATATCCCTAAGAAGGCCCGTGGCATCAACGGGATAGAAAGTTTTTCTTCCCTGACATTGGCAGTGTCCAGAACTAGGGTGTCCAGGGCAGGTGTGGCAGCTGCATGGCCACCTGAGACCTTTGCCTACCACTTGGGTCCTAGTTCTTCAGGGGTGTGCCAAGTCTGGGCCTTGGGCTCCAGCTCTCTGGACCTCAGTGTTACCTCCCGTGAATTGATGCCAGTGGTCTCCACCTCACTGGCTGACAGGAGGATGCAGGGAGCTGACATATGTACAGTCTGTGTATTGGGGCCTGGCACACCATACCTGCAAGTGAAGTGTTATGAAATTAACTAAGAGGGAGAAGGCAGAGGAGAGAAAAGGGTGGTGACTGGAGCCCATCCCGGGTACCAGTGGGAGTCCTAGAAATGATGAGGGCTTGCAGGATTCAGCCGGGCCACCTGCCAAGTTGGGAGAGCAGCCTGGGGGTCCTGCTGAGAGCTGAAAGGGGCAGAACTAGGCTGGCTGGATGCCAAGACCCAGCTGGGGAAAGATGCGAACTTTGTCTGCCCAGGCTGAGGACACTGGGCAGCAGTGCCGGCGCTGGAGGAGGCGTGGTGGGGAGACTGCAGGGCTGACCAGGCTGGAGTTCAGACTGCTGAGCCTGGAGAAGGGGAGCCAGGGAGGTGCACACAGGCCAGACCCCTGACCCCAGAAGGAGCCGAGGATGCTGCACATAGAGCAGAGGTCAGCTGGCACACTCGCCTGGATCCTGGGATGTGGGCGTGGCAGGATTCTTAGCAGGGTTGGGATGCGCCTTGGGCAGGCTGCTCTTTGCTTTTCCCACCTGGCCTGGTGCTTAAAGACTTGCCTCTGAGTCCTGTGTCCCCATCCTCCTTTGTCTTCTCCCTAGAGCTTATGAGCTGCTGTGAACCTGGAACTCTAAGGGAAGGCAGAAGTACATGCTCTGGAGGGCAGTGCCTCCCACTATCCCAATTGGGACCCTCCTGTCCCGATCTGGACCCTGAGCTGGGCATAGGTTTAAGAAGGTGGGGATATTTGTACCTGTTGTGATATTTGAGTAAAAGTAGGTGGCTGTAAGAACACAGAGAGAGAAAACCCACAGAGATATCCTTAAAGCTGGGGGCGAGAAGCTCAAAGCACACTGGTGAGCGCGGTGGTCGGGAAATGGTTCCCGCTTTTTCATCCCTCGGTCCTCACATGACGTCATCTTCTGCCTCGGTCCCCCAGTAGCTCCCCTGAGTGTGTCTGTGTGGGACTGGGTTTATTTATTTAGCATAAATGGAATCACTACTGTTTAAACTTCAAACTGCAACTCGCTGACAGGTTGTGAAACCAATTTGTGTGAGGTGTGAACAGCTCTGCTTTTGCAAAGGAATGAAAACTCTCGTCCCGCATCCGGGTGTCCTGGAAGTTCTGTTTCAGTTGTGGTGGAAGCGGGTAGTAAAATGAAATTCGCTTCTCCATCGACCCCTGACCGGGATAGGAAGCCTCTGCTCCTCTCTTTCCTTATACCAGGCTGTGATAAGCACTGATCCGACTGTCCCCTGGCCTCCCTGCACACCCTAGACAGGCTCTTCATGGTCAGGGCCGAGTGGAGACGGACGCAGGTGTGGAAGGGTAGCCAGAAGCATTCTGCTCCTTGCTGTGTTTGTCTAAACCAGAGTTTTCCAACCTTTTGATCTCACGGCACACTTGAACCTGTCCTTACACTTCTGCAGCACACTTAAATTATGTTGATTGAAGACAAGAGTAAAAACAAGAATGTACTTACTGTGCTTTTAACTTCTTTTGAAAATAATTTAATTAATGATCTTTAAACATGTGCGTGGCACACCTAAGATCCTCTCGCAGCACCCTGGTTGAAAACCACTGATCGAAACCACTGTGGCTTCTGCATCAGGAAGGTGTCCTCCTCCCAGCATTGCCTTCACAGGAGACCAATTGTCTGACCGCTGGAGGTCACCGCGTCCCCCCCTTGCAGTGTTTGCTGGAAGATTGCACCGTATCCTGTTGCAGTTGGTGGGCTCCTCCCGCTGGGGGAGGGGTCCTCTTCTTAAATTCAGCTCTTGCTGGGAACAGTCCAGTCCTGTGGGGGCTGATTCAGGAATACTCGCTTTCATGCTGTGGGTACAGTCATTCTTTGACATGATGCTGCTGTCATTTGTACATATCTGGATGCTGCACTTTGGGGGTGCTGCTAACAGCTAACAACCTGCTGGGTCCATGTTTGACTGAATGTAGGCCACGTTCTTGGGGAATTTTCTATTGTTCATATCAGAGCAGCTGTTTTTTTCTGTATTTCTTCAAGCTATTCATATGCTATTTTTGTCTGTAGATGTTTGTTTTTTGTTTTGCTTATGAAAAAGAATTGATAAGCATTGCCCAAATTAACTTTCAAGAGAAAAAGGGGAGGCTGTCAGTCCTTTTTTTATGAATTTACTTATTTGTTTATTTATTTATTTATTTTATCAAAGCTGTATACATTAGCACATTTATGGGGTATAAGCAGACAACCCTCTTTATCATTCATACGCTCTGCTCCTCCAGGGGCAAAGCTAGCCACCTCTGAGCTGGGCCTTTTCATTATCATTGTTTAATTTCTGGAGCAATATTTTAACTCTGTTTGGTCACATATTTCTAGGATTAGGTATTGAGCGTTGCATGGAGAGGATCGGAAATACTCCGCACTGGAGGTCACACCCTCACCCGGGGTGTGGTCTGGGGCAGCTAACCTCCCAAACCCACCTCCTCCCTCTGTAGAGTCTGTGGAGCCCCAGTTAACATTGTGCAAGTAACTGAACAGCCTATTTGAACCTCTTTAAATGAGAAAGGAAATTTATTGGCTCACAGATTCAGAACAAAACTGAGAGATAAGAGCCCCAGTTGTTTTTATCTAGGTGGCTCTGTCTGCCCAGGGCCCCCTCTCCAGGTCTTGCTTGGGCCTCCTCTGGCTTCAGGCCTTGGTGGCAGCCTCTGACTTCTCTGGCTTCCGCTTTTGCTGCCAACTAGAGAATACCCTTTAATTTTATTCATTTTTTATTTTACAATCTTTTATTGACAAATCATAATTGTATAGATTTATAGGGTATGATGTTATATGTGTGATATGTTGTGGATTTATTAGCTCAGTTAACATATCCATCACTTCACATACGTATTTCTTTGTGGGGAGAACATTTAAAATCTACTCTTTTAGCAATTTTGAAATCTACAGTAGGTCACTAAGACCTTCTTCTTCCTGTCTAGTTGAAACTTGTGTTCTTTGCCTAACATGTTCTCTTTATCTCTACCCCAACACCATGCGCCCCTAGTCTCTGGTAACCACTAGTCTGCTCTCTACTACCATGACTTTGACTGTTTTAGACTCCCATGTGAGTCGGACTATGTGGTGTTTTTCTTTCTGTCCCTGACTTATTTCACTTAACATGATGCCCTCCAGGTTCATCTGTGTTATCAGAGATGGCAGGATTTCCTTCTTTTTCAGGGCTGAATAGTACTCCATTGCATATATGTACATTTCTTTACCTGTTCATCTACTGATGGGCATTAGGGTTGTTTTCATCTCTTTACTATTAACAGTGCTGCAGTGAACATAAGATTGAAGATGTCTGTTCAACATACTGATTTTATTTCCTTTGGATTTATACCTAGAAGTAGGATTGCTGGATCATATATGGTTGATCTATTTTTAATTTTTTTAGGAAACCCCCATACTTTTTTCTGTATTGGTTGTACTAATTTGCATTCCCACCCACAATGTGCAGGAGTTCCCTTTTCATGTTCTCACCAACACTAATTCCCCATAATCTTTAATGTCAGTGGTTCTAACAGGTGTGCAGTGATAGCTCATTGTAGTTTAAATTTGCATTTCTCTGATGATTAGTAATGTTGAGCATTTTTTCACTTATCTTTTGGCTGTTGTATGTCTTTTTTTGAGAACTGTCTATTAAGATTTTTTGGATTATTTGATTTAGTGCTGTTGAGTTGTGTGAGTTCCTTAGTATTGGGGATTTTTTTTTTTTTACAGTTTTTGGCTGGGCCTGGGTTTGAACCCACCACCTCTGGTATATGGGGTTGGCACCCTACTCCTTGAGCCACAGGCGTCGCCCATATGTATTGGGGATTTTAGTCAATTACCAATGTATGGTTTGCAAACGTTTTCTTCTATCCATGGGTTTTTCTTTTCTTTCTTTCTTTTTTTTTTTTTTAATAATTCTGTCATAAGTGAAAAGCTCCATTGGTCTGGACAATTATTTTGGGGATCTGGCCCCAAAATCACAGGCCCCAAAAGCAAAACTAAACAAATGAGATTACATCAAACTAAAAATCAGCACAGCATTTAAAGACTTCATGTAATTTGACTAGGTGCACCAGGCAGTCCTTTCTGAGTAACTCAACGTCACCTGATTACTAAGTTTAATTACATCTGCAGAATTCCTTCTGTTAGGTAACGTCACATAGGCATAGTCATAACAGTTTATCAGAGTCACCAGCTCAGAAATTAGAGTGAGAAATATTGAGCATCATTTTAGAACTATACCCTATTTCACACGTAGTAAGTGTATTAGTTTTAAAACAATTTCTTAACATGTTTATAGCTGACAGAGAGTTTTTGTTTCTGATGGAAGTTTCTAGGGGTCCTAGGACAATCATAGTCTGTCCCATTGATTAAAGTCCCACTGCATGGTTTCACCTTGCATGGCCATCTTAACAGCTCCATACTGCCATGTAGCACAAGTGCGTCCAGTACTGGCTATTGAGTTAGAGCCTGCAAGACGCTGCTTTGCTGGTGCTGTCATTGAGCCTTCAAGAGGACATTTTGCCTCTGCATGAAGCCAAGATGATGGAGCCATGGTCAGACCACTGACTTGTATCAACACCTGCCTCTTCCTATGCAATGCAGTGGCCATAGTCAGGCCCACCTTGGGCAGTGGGAGCTCATGTTGCCCAGTCCATCAAAACCTCCATGTCTGCCACCATGGCCACTTGGCTCCTGTACCCATTGGATGATGACGGAGTAGCTGAGGAAAGGGGTTGGTATCCACAAAATGGGCCATCTTACCCATTTCATTATTGGAATTGTCCTCTGCTCAGATCACCTTTTGGTGGGCATACACTTGGGACACAAATGCTTTCACTTTTTCCTCCCCACTTAGAGAAGTCTGTCCATTTTCTTCTCTCTCCAGACTTCTTAGTCAGTTCTTTGTGCTCCTCCAAGTCCTTGACCATCCAGCTAAACCTCAGTTCATAGCTGATGAACCAGCACATAATCATACATCTGGTCATTTCTCATTCCAAGCAAAGGGCACACACAGGTGCTCTTGCCCAAGGATCTGCCCACCAGGAGGCTTTTCCTTCACCGCTGCCCCTCAGGGATGTGCCAGACAGGGACTGTAGTGCTGCCACTGGCCCCTTATAGGTGGTGCCAAAGCAAATCCATCCATAAAACAGGCCTGAGCCAGCTTTTCCCTGGGCCATGGGTGGAAGGGAACTTCCCAGGAGCCATAGCTGCAGCTGGGACGGAGAAGGCAGTGAGGCAGGAGTGAGGCTGGGAGCACCTGGGCCACGTCTGCCCAGTCCCTGCAGACTTTATGGCTTGGGGGGTCGGATATCACCTAGTTCAGGAGAGTAACTCAGGTCTCATGGTAACTTGGTGGCCTGTAGTTTCTTGGTCAGGCTTTATGGCCCTTTAGCTGGCCAGGATCAGTGATTTGAACATGGGCCTTGCCCCCGGGGAGGCAGCGAGGGAAGTGCAGTTAGCTAAAGTCAATAAAGCCTTTGAACCTCACACTGCTGCACAGCAACTCTCCTTCCTGAGAACATCAGCAGAGACCAGTCTCCAGGTAACATGCCACAGCTGCAGGACTCAGGGAACCCAGACTGGGACCCAGATCCATAACCTACCCTCTGAGTGAGGTGGGACAGGCCGCTCTGTCTTCATCCATAGAATCAGTGCCACTGGGCTTTCTGGGCTCTGGAGAGAAGAGTAGGAATGAGGATTAAAGAAATAAATCAGATAGACTGACGGGGGCACCCTGGCCAGTCACAGCCTCTGTCGGGTTTAGTTGTTGTTTTCTGGAAGGTCCCTGTGGGTATTTTAGTTTATATTCTTGCTTTCAGGAGCATTGAGGGTAAAAAGAATTTCTGACTTTTATCCATGAAATTGTTGAATATTTCAAAATGATTTGAAGTAAATAGATTTACAATAAAATTTCTATTACTTGAAGAATTATATAAAACCTGTGTGCAAAAATGATGAAACTAATTGACAGCATATAAGAGAAAACACAAATGAATGGCAGCTTATACCATTTCTGAAGTGGACGAATTCAACTTACTGAGAAGGTGAACTTAATTTCATTTCCATGTTAGTCAAAGTCGTAGGGCCGGGTGGAGGGAGGGAGAGAGGGGTCTTTCTGATTTAAAAGCTTCAGATGCTTTTCTTAACCTTGGCAAGTTTTTCAGCTGGGAGAACAAATATATGAAAACAGCTGAGAAATCTGTGTGGAGGATGAGTGTCGGTGTGGACCTGGCAGAGAGGGCATTGCTCTTCACTGTCTGCTGTGTGTGTGAAGGAGCTTTGTAATCAGAGGACAATTTTTAAATTAACATTTTCTTGTTCAGTGTTTTCCAGGGTGCCTGACGATTCAGATTCGCACCGTCTTGTGTATTTTCATAGTGGTCTTAATCTATTCCGTAGCTCAAGGATGTGTGGTGAGCATCGCTCGCTCTTGGCAGGAGGGAGGGCTGGGGGAGGGACACACCTTGGAGAGGCAGCCGAGAGGCCGGGGACCAGGCTGTGGAGACAAGGGAGAGAGATGTCAGGAACAGGCAGGGTGCCCAGAGGAGGAGGGAAGGAGAGATTTCATCCGCAGAGGAAATGAGAACTCTTCCTGGTACAAGGCAAACTGCTCTTTCACAGCCTGCACAGGACAGAAGCAGGGTGGGTAACAGGTGGAGCCGCCATGCTGGGGGCATCAGTTGGTTCCCCTGGGGTCTCTTAACTTCTCCAGTATCTAGTAGGGCTCTGAGCAGGTGGGAGGTTGGAGGGGAGGGAACCGAGCATCCCGCGGGCCTTCAGCTCCCGCCCCGCCTCTCTGAGCTCCTGCGCCCTCCTCGTTCCCAGGTGGGCTGCCTACCCTGGGCCTGGAGCTCCAAGCCCAACAGTACCCTGGTGGTCTTCTCATCCGGGGGCCGGGGCACTGCACTGCCCACCCTGCCCTGCGAGTCTGCATACCACGCCCTTCTCTGCTGCCTGGTGGGCACCCTCCCGCTAGCCATATTCCTGCGGGTGTCCTCCTTGCCAAAAATGATCCTGCTGTGTGGGCTCACCATGACCTACATCCTCGTCCTCGAGCTCAGTGGATACACCAGAGCTGGGTGAGTACACCGCTCCCAAGAGACAAAGACCTGAGGTGGGGGGAGGCAGTGCTGCCAAATTCCACAGAGTCTGCTGATGAGGAAACTTTCAAGAAGGACTAATTATGTACAAAATGTTTATTTTGGTGGCTTCTCTCTTCTCCTTAGCCCCAATTCTGGCAAGGCCTCACCTCTCCCAGCAAGAAGTAGCTGTTGGCCTGGTCGACCCCAGCAAGCCCTTTGTGGGTGTTAGTTATCACCTGAGGGTCACTCTCTGAATGATTCTTGGTTTGGTGGCAGAGCCTCACCCTGGAAGCTCAGCACCGACTTGGGTTTTCTTCTTTGTCTTCCACCAGGGGCAGCACCATCTCTGGACGCAGCTATGAGCCGATCATGGCCATCCTGCTGTTCTCCTGCGCACTGGCCCTGCACGCCAGGCAGGTGGACGTCAGGCTGCGGCTGGACTACCTCTGGGCCGCGCAGGTAAGACGGACCTTTCTGCTCTCTGTGGGAGTAGAGGGAACGTGCAAAGGGGCCTTTGTCGAGCATTAGGCAAGGGCTGAGAGCTGTGACACTTGCAGAGGTCCCTGCTCAGAAACGTGCAAGGGCCAGGGACCATTGGGGTGGAGGAGTATGTTGGAGGGCAGGACAAGTGGGAGTGGCACCCATGGAAGCCACAGGGTGCATGTGACAGAACCTGCTTGATGGTCAGCGTGGCTGTCTTTTGAGGCAGCGAGTTCCCCACCTTTGAGCAGCATGTGCAATTGATGGTGCCCAGGGGATGAGCTTCTGCTGAGTGGTGAGAGCAGGTCTCATCGGAGGCATTAGGAAACTCACACTGCCCAGCCTAGATTTAGTGGGTCTGCAGGTGGGGGCTGACGGTCTGTACTTTTAACAAGTACCCAGGAAATTCTGCTGCAAGGGGCATGGGGACGACTTTTGGGGAGACTCTGAGCTGTAGTGGCTGTGTGAGCTGGCCTCAGGCCCTGACTACCTGAGTACCTCCCAGGTTGAGGGTTCACACTTTCCCGGAATCTGTTTGGGTGTAGGCCAGGTGGTGACTGCTAGATGGTGACGCTGAGCATCTGCCGTGGAGCCACTTGCAGAAATGGCTGGTTCTTACCTGTGTCGCCTCCATGGCCAGGGGCCAGTACAGTACACGGGTGCTGGTTTGAGTGTGTCTCTGTGTGGCCCCCACCCCCCTTTGAGCACCTGCTCCATGTTCTTCCTCTTGGAGGTAAGGCAGGTGAGTGTTCAGGATTGGGCTACCCAGGTTCACTTCCCATCTGTAGAACTTCCAAACTGTTTCCCTCTGGGAAAATTGTTCACCAAGGTTTCCTCTCCTAAAAACAGGCAATGAGGCTATTGAATATTACCTTTAGCAAGAGCCAGCCTTCTTATCTTGACACAGTAAGAGCAACTGACCTTGCTGTTGGAACTGTTTAGTCTTATCAGTCCTCCAAGTAGCACTGCCCAGGAGGGGTTACAGGCAAGAGAACAGGCTGCAGGGGGAGAGCATGCCAGGGCTGGGTGGTGGTAAGTGGGTGGCCAAGCTTGAGTCCAGCCCTCATCTATGGGAACTCTGATTGGGCTCCAAATTATTGTCCAGAGTAGTGTCTGCAGCCACGTGGTAGCAGCCTTAGCCAGGGGCTTCCACTCTGCAGCCAGGACTGAGGAGGTCCAGCCCAGATTTGGGACTCAGACACAGACAGGCACAGTTAGACAGGACTGGTCGCAAGGATCAGCTCCATGGAGGTAGGAGTCCTGAGGGCACCCAGGTGTCTCTGGCTTCAGGATCAGGCTCTAACAGACCTGCTAGAGTCAGGGAACCTATCAGTTTGTGGTCCTTATTCCTGAGGCTAGCTGGGTGGAGGCCGAATGTTCCAGGGTCTGAGACCCTGGTCTGCAACAGCAGGTGACAAAGGTTGGATCTGGTGTTAGGCAGTCCTGGTCCCAAATTCTAGAAGCTCCATGTAAGGTCTATGGGACTTGGGACAGTGGCCTGCCAAGTTCCCCTTCCTTTCCTGCAGGAAAATAAGTTAGAGCAGAAAAATCCTGAAACCCTAATCCAGACATGACAGAAATAACTGAAATTCTCTTCCCCAAGTGCTTGGCCATGGGCTGGAGCACAGCCGGAGCTCAGTGAGGCTGTGTGGTCCTTCACCTGTTAGCCCCACGCTGCCCCGAGACTGTCTCAAGCCCACTCCATGGAGAGCCATTTAGGGGGGGGATCTGTTTCTGGGAAGGAGAGGAAGGAGTGACAGGTGGGTGTGACGAGTATCCGGGGGCAAATTGACACACAGAAGGTTAAAAAATGATGACAGTTTGTTTCCTCCTAGTTTTAGTAACCTAGAAAAGACAGAAGCAACAAAGTGGGTTCATGTCAGTGTGACAGGGAAGGATGTGTATTTAAGATGACGAAGAATTATTTTGTTGCTGTTAGTAAACAAGAGAAAGAACAAACACATATGTAAACATGCAGATCCCCTGGGTATTTGTGTGTATCTGTGTACACAGGCTCATAAGTGCTGGTTTGTTTATTCTTCTTGTTCATATTGTATTTGTATATAATAAGCATTATTTAAATATGCTTCACGTAACATACAACTCAATCCTTCAGTGTGCAGTCCAGTGGTGTTCATGACACTCAGAGTTCTGTAGCCATTACTGCAATTGATTTTAAAACAATTTTATCTCCCTCAAAAAAAAACCCTGTCCTCATTAGCTAACATTCCCCATTTCTCCCCAGCCCCCCAGCACTAGGAATTGCCAGTCTCATCTCTGTCTCTGGATTTTCCCATTTCGTTTATTCTTCAACCTGCGTGCCAAGTTAATGCCTGTTGTGGGCAGAAGATGCCCCTGTGTGTGTCAGGCTGAGAGCTGCACTGACCCTGCAGCTGGGGAAGACTCCCAGATTCCTGAGGGCCTGCGGTCCTGAGCTGTCTTCATTCCACACCCCGTTTCCTCTTCTGGGGCGGCAGGGTCACTGCAGTCCACTGAGTAGTGGGCTCGTTGCTGCAGGGCTATGTGGACAGGGAAGACCCTGATGCCTGTGGCAGGCCAAGGGGGCCCTGGTGGGGGCATCCCTGGGGGAAGCACATCTGAATCTGACTTGTCCCCCCAAAGGACTCAGGCTGTGGTGGCGGATGACTCATCACAGGAGAGAGCCCGATCTTGGGCATGATGAGTTTGCTACGAGCAAAGCCGGGGCAGGGGTGGGGGGACTGGGGAAGAGCAGGTGTTTCCTGGGACCTCACAGGATGCTTAGGATTCGACCGTGGAAGGATGAGGCGTGGGACAGGGAAAGGGGCAAGGAATGTGGCAGATAAAAGGAGCCTTCGTGGACACCATGTGAGGAATCAGAGCCCAGTGCTCCTTCCAGGCTCCCTCCCCCGGGACAATGGAGACCAACATGGCCTCTAAGCCTGAAGGACAGACCTGGCCCCTGTCCTGCCCCTGAAGGTGGCCTGACAGTGGAATGTGAAGGGAACTGCGGGGCACGTAGGAGCTCCATGGTCACCCACAAGGGGCACAAGGAAAACATCTCATATGGTCAGGGGGCCCCAGAGGGCACCTTTGAAGGGGTCAAAGGGCAGTGGTGGAGGGACAGTTGACCTCTGAAGGCACCGTGCATGTTACTGCTCAACAGGGCCTGAGAGTGGACAGCACACTCCAGTGGGGTGGGGCCCGAAGCCCTTAGTGAGCAGAAATTGGTCACTGGCAGCAATGGGCTGGTGTGGTATTTGGGGCAGCCAGGAGGGAAGGGGCTCCGGAACTAGAGCAAAGGGAGGGTTACCTGGCAGGTCTGACGACCTTCAGCTAAGGGGCATGGCCAGCCCACTCCCCCAACTCTGGCTGCTGATGGTGCCCCCCATTGGCTGAGCCTAACAGGAAGCGGCAGGTCAGGGAACCTGTTGGTGCAGCCCTGGGTCAGCCTCCCTGGGACAGAGCAGAGTGGGGAGTGGACCACAGGTGCAGTGCACACTGGTTCCTGGAAAGCCATCTGTTCACTGCAGTTTGCCAGAGCCATGCCCGGTAATGGGAGAAGAGCCTCTTCATGTCGGGCCGTCTAGCAAGGGTGGTCTTCATCCACCTCTGGCCAGCTCTCCAGGGTGATCCAGACCAGCCATCTGGGGGGGGAGGGTCTGCAGACCCAGACCCTCTGGGTTAAGACCTTGTAGTAGCAAATACCTACTTAGAGCTCAAGAAGAACAGATTTACAATGAGCTAGGAAAACTAGAACAGCCTGGGCCAAGGTCAAAGTTTCTGGGTTCTTAACTGGAGTGCCCAGTTGGCTCCCTGCACTCCCAGAGCAGAGTTGGGCCTTGGCCATTACTCTTCTAGCGGGAGACACTCCCTATAGGAGGCGTGGCCTTTTCTGGGCTTTGATGTCCTTTTAAAGTTATTAAATGCAACATTAGACCCTGCCTGGGATTCTCCATCCAACGATACCCACTGCGCACTGAGCTCACCCATACTCGCAGGGTGAGCACGCATTCCAGGGCTCGGTTCTTATGCATTTGTGTCATGGGGGAAGCATTGCCCAAGTGGAACACCCTGACATATTTGTCCAGAGACCTAGCAAGAAATGTCATCCACTTTCCTGTAACTCCAGGAAAACATGGAACTTTCTAGACTCTGTTTGCTCTTTGGCCATTTAGACATGTACTAACCATCAGAGTGCCTCAAACTATTGCAAAATTGCCAGACCAAAGGGTAGGTGAGTTTAATTATTTACATAGATCAGGTCAGTCATAGAAACCTGGTAAACAGACAGGATTTTCCCTTGTGACAACATCCTCAGCTCCTCATTTCTAACTATTCAGGTGCTTTTGTTGTAGTGTTATTTTTGCCTTTGAACTTAGTAATCACTAGAGCAAATATAATTTCAATGTTTATGCTCTTTAGTGTCTATGCAGTTAAAACAGTTTATTTCTCTGCTATTAAATGCTTAATTCAAGGGTAATTCCCAGTTTGTAGTTCCTGAGGTTTGATCATAGCACAGGTTGAATAGTCCTGGCAGTACAGGCTGAGTGAGAGATGTGGTCCCACCCCTTTCTCAGTCACTTATCTTCTCAAGTGTGTGTTTCTCTGTGTCCATGACAGTGACGCTTGTCTGGTGGGCTTGTCAGGGAGTTCATGTCATAGAAACCACAGTCACGCGTCTTGGATGTTGAAGTGCTGTACACACCTTAGTGAACCATTTGTTCTGTTACGGGCTGTAGGTTTCATGTCTGGGCTGTATGCGAGCATGTCCTCACAAATAACTTTCACTGGGGGGAACACACTGCAGTAGATGTCCCCGAGGGGCCCAACACTGATGCAAGAACTCAGGACTCCATGTCCAGTCATGCCCCGCCCCTACTGGAAATGCTTCCTCTGCCCTTGTGGGAAGTATAGGAACTCTACAAGCTGCCACTGGCAGGCTGGTGCTTTCTACTTACGTACGCAGTGTTGTTGCCTTCCTCTATCCAACAGGCATTTATTGAGTACCTGATGTATACCTAGTCCTGTGCTGGGAAGGCTCGTATGGGTGGGATGTAGCCTCTGCCCTGGGTGCTCCACAGTCTGTTAAAGGAATCAAACATGTCAGCCACAGATCATTCCGGTGAAGGCAATGCCATGTAGAACTTGGCCAGGACCTGACCTAGGCTAGAGGACAGGTGATATCCTATAAAAATCATGCCTGATCCCCAAGATCTTGAAGAATGGGTAGGAGCCAAGGAAAGCTGGTGGAGTGCTAGCTGGGGCAAGTGTGTTTGTCTGATAGGATAGTTGGTTTTGTTATCTTAAAAAAATCTGCTTATCACACCATCCTATTGACTTGATATTTGATAAAATAGCAGACTTTGTCTTCATCTCCCCCACACATGCACACAGATGATGACCGTGGGTGGTTGAGGATATGTTGAGTAATTGTTATAATCATGATGTGACGTGCGTACGTGTGCGTATGTGTGTGTGTGTAGAGACAGGTACATAGATATTAGACCAGCACGTCATATACCTTGGGTATATGCAGTTTTTATTTGTTGATTAAATGCTTTAAAATAAAAAAATTCTCAACTCGCAAAGACTTACCAAATCTAGGTTGTAAGAACAAGAAATGAAATGGTAGTTAAAAGAAAAACATCTGTTAATATGGTAAATTACATTGGTTTAACATTTGAAAATCAAATGAGTAATTCTTCTACCCAGGGATGAACCTCACTTAGCCATGACATATTACCAATTTTATACATATATTGTTTGGTTCAGTTTGCTAAAATTTTTGTTAAGATATTTTCATCTCTTCTGTTAATGATTTTCTGTAGTTTTCTTACGATTTCTTTATCTGGTTTTGGTGTCAGAGTAACACTGGCCTCATGAAATAAGTAGAGAAATTTTCCATGCCCTTTACTTTTCTGGAAGAATTTATGTAGAATTGGTGCTATTTCTTCCTTAAATGTTTTTAAAAGTGAATCCCCTTGGACCTGGATTTCTTTTTGTTCTTGTTGTTTTTTGATGCATTTTTTGGTAAGAAATTTTTAACTAAAATTTAATTTCTTTAAAGGCATAAGGCTATTAAAGTTTTCCATTTCTTTTTGAGGTAGCTTTGGAAATGTGTTTCCTTCTCTGAAAGTTGTCACTTTTGTTGAAATAAAATCAGAGAAAACATTTCCTTATTATTTCTTTCATTTTTATAGAACATTATTTGTATTATTTCATTTCTTCTAGTATATTTTACTTTTACTTTTCTTTTTTCTTAAGGTGATTTGAGAAAGATCTTCCTTCTTTTCTAATATAAGTGCTTTTGTTATAAATTTTTCTCTAAGTGTTACCTTCCTTTAATCCTGCAATTGTTGACATTATATATAGTTTCATTTTCATTTGGTTCACAGTACTTTCTCATTGTCTTTTTGCATCTCTGAACCAGAAGTTATTAAAAAGTATATTCTTTACTTGAGGATTTCTCAAATCTCCATATTATTGACATATAATTAATTATATTGTGGTGAAAGAACATTATGAATTCTTTTACATTTCTTGAGACTTAACTGTATTGTCAACATTGCATGTGCCCTTGAATGGTGTTTATATTTTATAGAGATAGTGTTCTTAAGTGTTGTAATCCTTTGTGTATTCTATCAATTTGTTTTGTGTATTCTATCAATTTTTGAAAGGGAATCTCCAACTATCATTGTGTGCAGAAGAACTTTTTGCAGTTCTATCAGCTTTGCATCATATATTTAGATGTCACATACATATATGCTTAGGATTATGTCCTTTTAATAAATCAGCCCCCTTTTTACCCTGTAGCATTATAGAAAGACCCTCCCGCTCTACCCAGGTAATACACTTCCTCTACTCTGTCTGATATTAATGTAGGTAATCCAGATTTTTTTTCTATCAAAATATTAGGGGGGTGCAAATGCAAGGTGTTTTGTTATACGGATAGATTGTGTAATGCTTTAGTCAGGGTGCCCAGCACCTGAATGGGGTTCATTGCACCTATTAGGCAGGTTTCTACCTCGCCTTTCCCTTTCCCTTTCTTGATTTCCATTGATTTTCACTTCTCTCTGCACCTATGTGTGTCCATTGATTAGTTCTAAATTATTAGAGCATACATGTGGTGGTTTTTTTCCAATGCTGAGACACTTCACTTAGGATAATGGTCTCCAGTTTCATCCAAATTATTGTAAGACATTAATTTATTTCTTTTTATGGCTAAGTAGTAAGTACCCCATGGTGTGTATGTGTACAAACCCAGAGGGTTCCAAAAAATATATATGCATTTTAAGAAAGGACAAAACTGTATTAAATATTGAAATACCCAAGTCACCTTTGTTTTCTGCAATTACAAGAGGTGCCCAATGTAACTTGTATTCATCTTTTCTTATCACTGTGTGTTTTTCCATATTAATACAGTTTTTTCCTTTCTTAAAACATGTATTCATTTTGGGGCACCTGTATTTGTATATACACATGACATTTTGAATGTGATGGGCACTTGGGTTGATTCTTTGCAATTGTGAATTGTGCTACAATAAGTGTTGGAATGCAGGTATCTTTTTAATAAAATGACTTCTTTTCCTTTGGGTACATAGGCAGTAGTGGGATTGCTAGATCAAATGGTAGGTCTGTTTTCAATTTTTTAAGAATTCTCCATACTATTTTTCATAAAACAGAAGTTCTCCTCATTTGCAGCTCCGCCAACAGTGTGTAAACATTCCTTTTTCTCTGTATTCACACCAATATCGATTGTGTTTGCAGTTTTCTTTTTGCTTGTATTAATAGAAGGGTATGTATGATTGTCATTGTTTGCAGTTGTTAGGTAGCGCCCAAGTTGCAGTTGAACCCTCCACCAGGAGGTGTGCCATATACCCTACTTCATACCCATTACTGGGTACCCATACTTACTGAGCTCCTCTCTCCTCACCCCTACTTGAATTCTCCATACTTCTTCCAAAAAGGCTATACTAGTTTGGAATCCCACCAACAGTGTATAAGTTGTTTTTGAACTTTTTAATAAAATCTGTTCTAATAGGGGTAAGGTGATACCTAATTGTGGTTTTAATTTGCATTCCCCTTATTAGAAATGCTGAGCATTTTTTATATGTTTCTTGGCCATTTGTCTTTCTATTTATGTTTGTGGTATCAAGGTGATACTGGCTTCATAGAATGAGTTTGGGAGAATTCCTTCCTTGTCTGTGATCTGGAATAATTTCTGTAGTACAGTTATAATTTCTGCCTTGTAGATTCAGGAGAATTTGTTTGTGAATCCATGTGGTCTAGGGCTTTTTGTTGTTACAAGTTTTTTTATTACTGCTTCAATTTTGTTCCTCATTTTTGCTCTGTTCAAGAGTTCTGTTTCTCCCTGACTGAGTCTTGGGAGGGTTGTGTGTTTCCAGGTATTTGTCTGTTTCCTCCATGTTTTCTAGTGTATACGTATAGAGATTTTTGTAGTGTCCATGGATGATATTTTGTACTTCAGTGGTATCAGTTGTAGTATTTCCCCTTTCATATCTAATTGAGCTTACCTGGGTCCTTTCTTTTCTATTCCTGGTTAATCAAGCAAGAGGCTTATCGATTTTGTTTACCTTTTCAAAGAACCAACATTTTGTCTCATTGATCCTTTATGTTGTTTTATTTATTTGTTTGCTGTTCCTTTTGTTTTCTCTCAGCCTCCCCCAGGCCCTGACACCCTCATTTGGGTAGGATAGCCCCCCGCACTATGGGTGAGCAACTCCGCAGTGGCCTCCTCCTCGGCTCCATGGCTTAGGCTTCTTGCTAGGTGCCGTTGCCTCTTGGAGGTTAGCCAGATGTATCCATGGCATGCTGCTGGTCAAGGGAAGAGAAGAGAGAATATTCCAGAACAGCGGTTCTCAACCGCTAATGTTCCTAATGTCGCGACCCACAGGAACTGTATTAAAGGGCTGCGGCATTAGGAAGGTTGTGAACCACTGAGGGAAGAAACAGAATAGGAAATAGAATGCCATGAGGGTCCTAGGCAGAATCTGTGGGAAGGAATGGTTCATTCTAAACAGAGGAGCTAAAGAGGACTTCCTGGAAGAGGCAGCATTGGCCCAGGTCTTTCAGTGTGGCAGAGAATTCTGGTTTTTCCGAAAAGGATAATTCTTATAATTTTTAGGTTTAACTGCCTGACATTTTACCTCTGACACTTCAGACACTGAAGCTGAGCTTGATTAATTCCCAGCAGATGCTACCCCTAAATCTGTACTGGTGTAAATAAAAATTCAAATGTAGCGGGGAGGAATCTCATGGGGCCTTCCCCCCTTGCAGGGAGCTTCTGGCAGAGGGGACGAGCCTGGGTTATGGAGGTTGGATGCTGCCTTCCTGCCTCGCTTTCCTCTTGTGCGCAGTGAGGGGAGGCCTCGTGGATCCCCGAGAGCAGATCCCCAGGCAGGATTGGCTGTTGCCCACTACAGCCTCATGGCGTCACCTCCAGCGTGAGCTTTCTTTACCTTTAAGACAGCACCCCCACCTTGCTTACTCTCTGAAACACTGAGCACAACAACTCTGCTGTTCACTCTACATCAACACATCCTGAGAAATGGAGCATTGCCAAGAAGTCTGGGTTGGTGAGACTGCTTCGAAACTCCTCAGGAGTGAAATCTGCTTTCCCCACTGCCGGCCTCAGGGTGGATCTGTCCAGAGGGTGGGTTTTGGACAGTCCTGGCATATTCCAGCTGTTTTGCCCTTCAGCTCGTGAAGCCCAATCCCCTCACCATGGCCTCATTTACTCCGTGGTGCCATGGATGAGCCAAACAAATGAGTTTGGGAGAGTTCCTTCCTTCCAGAACACCAGGGCAGTGTTCTGCCTTTTTAAATTTTGGAAAGAGGCTGGGCATGGTGGCTCATGCCTGTAAATCCGAGCACTCTGGGAAGCAGAGGTGGGTGGATTGTTTTAACTCAGAAGTTTGAGACCAGCCTGGAGAAGAGCGAGACACTTTCTCTACTAACAATAGAAAAACCAGCCAGGCATCGTGGTGGGTGCCTATTTACTCCACTACTTGAGAGGCTGAGGCAAAGGTAACTCTTGAGCCCAGAAGTTTGAGGTTTCTAGGAGCTCTGACACCATGGCACTCTGCTCAGGGTGAGACTCTGTCTTAAATAAATAAATGAATGAATAAATAAAATAAATAAAAATTTAGAAAAAGGAATGTGACACACACCTGTGGACTTCCAGCACAGTGCAGAACAGGCACCTGCTCACACCTGCACCCCTGCTTCCTCATTGCATCCCTGAAGCTTCTTTCTCTTGTTTACTAACAAAGATCAGGAATTAAATTTTTCATTCATTGAATTGTTCAAATTTAAAATTAAGACTTTACCTTATTATAGCTTAATAATGTAAAACACATTTCTTAGATTTAAGCCTTAACTAAAATGAATTTGCATCTGTAGGGGATTTTTATTGCTCTGTGCCAAGAGGAATGAGGAGCATTCCTTGAACACCAGGCAGCGGGGACTTGGACGAGAGGGGAAGTTTCACAGGGTGGGCAGTGGTTGCATTGCAGGACTTGATGGGTTGGATGTGCTGAGCTAAGTGCAGGGGGCAAGGACACTGAGCAGCCGGAGGGGGCCACCTACACCCGATGGCCCCCACGGTGTGATGGTGAAGTCTGTGCATCAGCTGGAGAAATACTTCATGAGAACAGTCCCTCAGGTGGCCGTGCAAAGCTGGAGTCTCCAGCAGGGAACTGACACCTCCCTCCATGCACTGCTTTCCTTTCTCATTGGTCATTTCCTCATGTGGCCACTGTCCTATAGCTTCAGGACACAGAGCTGGGAGCTGGCCCCAGAGTGAGCTGTGAGGCTCAGGATCCAGGCTCATCACAGCAGCAGAACTGAAAGCACAACATGGAAAAGATAAAACTGAAAGGAATTCCGTGTTTGCAGAGCCCTGTTTGAGCACAGGGCAGGGCCAGCCAGCTTGGTACCACTTCACGGAGAGAAGCCTTGGGGGTCTGAGTTGGCTGGAAGCCATGCGTTTGGCTAAAGTCCTGACTCTGGCCAGCGCCTTGCCCAGGAGGGGCTCTGGCCACCACTCAGCCCGTTGGGCTTAGCCTGGACATCCAGAGAGGGGCCCACAAATAGTCATAAAGAAGAGGAGTGACCCAAGGAGCTGAGGGTAGGACCGAGGGCCAGGGGATTCCAGCTCTCCTGTCCCAGCTCTGCTGGTCTCTGGAGCAGACTGAGAACAGAGTCGGGATTCTGGACAAAAGATCCAGGGAAGGAGATTTTCATTCCACATGCATTTTCCAGCAGCTTGAAGGGTTTGAGGTTGGACGAGGCAAACCTGTATAGTAATGAGTTTCCCCTCTCTGTGAGGTGTTCAAGGAAAGTGGATAATTGCTCGAGGGGATTCTGCAGACTGGATTCACTAATTACCTTGGTGGTAAGGTGACCTCTTCCGAAAATGCTGATGTTTGAGGGAAAGAGGCACAGACAGAGGTCAGGAATGTGTGATGGTCTTGTACCTCCTCGGGGGTGCAACGGGGGTGGGCAGCTGGTGTGGGGTGGGGGCATGTTAAGTGTATAACTGGATAGCAGGGAAGGCGAGGGGAAAAGCTGGGCACATGCCCTGAGTTTGGCCCTGTGGACCCTCCCTAACCCAGGCACACTTAGCAGCAAAGGCTGATTCCTCTTCTCACCGCGTGTTCTCTGCAGTTTACTGAGAGGACACCACGCTGTCGTCCCCCAGAGGCTGTGGGACACTGGAGCTTCCTCAGTCCCACAGCACAAAAGGGCCACTGAGGACGAAGGGGTCCTACTGGCTGCACCTCCCAAATGTCAGCCCTCTTGACAACAGGCTGCTCTGGATATGCGCAACCTACCTGTCTGCCCGGGGCCACCCTGCTAAAGACTCATCAGTCTGGGGGCAGCAACCCCATGTGGAGATGTGCACCATCTGGACCCTCATGCTCTGGTCTGTTCCGTGAGTGGAAACCAGTTATTGAAGGAGGCACATGTGCTTCAACCCCGAAGTTCCATGTTCTTGTAACCTGGGGCCTGAAGACGCTTACCTTAGCTGCTCCGTGTGCTTGGGAAGTGCCTCTCTCTCCCTGTGCTTCCCCCAGAGGAGGTGTTAATAGAGCCTAGAGAGGGCTTTGTGCACCCCAGAAAGATGCCAGATGGTTCAGTGGGGTCTTGGGAGAAAGTCTATGCATAGTGACTGCATCTGAAAATGAAGACATGGACCTTCCTGACACTGTGGCCTCAACCCGGCGGTGGTGATTCGACTTTGGCCAGATGCCCCTCGTTACTTGTAGGAGAGATGTGAGACATCGCTTCCAAGACAGAGAGAGGACAGGGCCCCTCTTGAGCGCTTTTCTCTTGTGTTGTTGAGTCTGGGTGCTGTCTAGGCAGACTGAAGCGTGTGTAGGGACTTTGTGTGCTTGGGAGTCACTTAGCAGCCTGTGTTGGTGCACGGGGGAGTTGCCAGGTGATGTTCCTTGTTGTTTTCGTCTCTTTCCCAAATGACAAGTGCCCCAAGTAGTGCCCTCCTCTGAGATGCCACACAACTGCCAATAGATGTACCTTGGTGAATAATTCTTAAAACAGAAGCACAGGTGAGAGGGGAAATGCCTTTGAAAGAAACTATGAAGAGGACATTTTGAAAAGGGAAGTTGGATGTGCCTCTGCCACGTGATTTTGTTGACCAGAATATTGAGTGTTGCCCTCAACAACTTAGAGTTTTCTGATTGGAAAATCTTAGAAACTGAGGATGCTAGTGGATTTCCATCTTATTTGTTAAAAAATATAAGAATGCAACATCTGCTTAGTTCATAAAAAATGGGGAAGACGGACATTTATCAGTCACATTTCAATAATAGCATTTGCATCTGGGGGTGAATTAAGAGGAATGTGATGATTAGGAACTATGGTTACGCTGATAGTACATTTGTCCAACTATTGGAATAAGCAGATCTTAGAACCAGATCTTTCGATCACAACATGCTGAGCCTAGGTTTTATTTTTAATTAAAGCGTATTCAATGACATCGATTTCACTAAAATACCACTCTCATCACCACTGATGGCACTTTTAGTGCCCTAGCAGCAGCTCCTCAGTATGATCATCACTGTCAGTTCAGTCATTCTCTGCAGGGTCCTATGGCCAGCAGTGAACAGCTGGGGGTCAGCACTGCCCGACATGGCTTTCCGCCCTCATCAGACTCAAGGCACGTGTTTTCTAGTGGAGACAAAGAGGTTCTAGAGGAAACAGGGAGCCTCAGGAAGGCCTCCACTGTGCTCGGCTCCAGGGATGGGGTCACACTGGGGGCTGTCTGGGGGACTGGTGCAGCCTGTGCTGGGCACATGCCTCAAGAAGAGCTGTTGTGCCATTTGGTTCCCAAGAGGTGGCTAGGACAAGCCAGGCACTGGAAAGTGGGTGAAGCTGTTGTCTGTCCCTCTCATGTTCCAGCAGATGGGCAGTGACTCTTGCAGACACGTGTGGGTCCTCCTGGTGACACGGATTAGTCCTGCTGTGTGGTGGGAGGAGGGACAGGGGCACGGTGTAGAGTCTGACACCCTGGGGTCCAGAGTGCACGATTAGAAAGAACCCCAGGCCGGGTGTGTGAGGGCAGGCTGGATGGGCAGGACTGACCCTGGCTTCCAACTCCTAGGCAGAAGAAGAGCGCGAGGACATGGAGAGGGTGAAGCTGGACAATAGGAGGATCCTCTTCAACCTCCTGCCGGCCCACGTCGCTCAGCACTTCCTCATGTCCAACCCCCGGAACATGGTGAGCACCCAGCCCACTAGCCGGGCACTGCGATGGCCGCTCCCGGGCCCCTCGTCGGGCTGATCTGTCCTTTGCCCTTCCAGGACCTCTACTACCAGTCCTACTCCCAGGTGGGTGTCATGTTCGCCTCCATCCCCAACTTCAACGACTTCTACATCGAGCTGGACGGCAACAACATGGGGGTGGAGTGCCTGCGGCTGCTCAATGAGATCATCGCCGACTTCGACAAGGTGAGGCCTGCACTTCGCTGGCCCGGCCCTGCCCTGGCCCTGCCCCAGCCTGCTGTGCGTCCTGTTTTCAGGGTGACAAGGGTGTCCCTTCATCTGATTAAATCCTGCCTGTCCAAAAATGTGTCATATTTTCTGTTGAGGCAAGTCCTGGGACGCACGGGCATTGTGTCTCCTTTGGGGTCCAGATCTTCATCATAGTGAAAAGGGGATCTTGACCCCAGGATAGGGGACCAGGGCTCTGACATCTACGGGGTGAGGCTGAGTGCGTCCTCTGCAGATGGGTGGGCCGCGTGCAGCCCCAGGCCCTTCCACAGCTAGCTGGCACTGCACCAGCCCCCCAGGACCTGACACTGGGGACCTGATTGTCTTGCTGACTGTGAGCTCAGCTTTGCGGATCAGGGCCATGTCCTGTGCTGTCCCTCTTTACCTCTTTTTTCCAGCATAGTCCCAGAAATTTGGTGCCCAAAAGAAAAAAGATGTTTTGCTTTCCAGAATGTCTTCGTTAGCTATGCTTACAGCCGTGGTGACTTTCCCAAATGTTATATAATGTTTAACAGTTTTGTGTTTTAAACAAAGCTCATGGACAAAGACTTTTACAAGGACTTGGAGAAGATTAAAACCATTGGGAGCACCTACATGGCCGCGGTGGGGCTGGCGCCCACCTCGGGGACCAAGGTGGGTATCACCCAGGACCAGCTGCCTGCTCGGGATGGGGCCCCAGTCCTGCCCCAGACTCTCTGAGACTGAGGGCAGGTCCCTGCTCTGCATCTGTTTCCCTGAATTGGGTTAGGGGACTGGCTCAGGCTGCTTTGTCATTGGCTGGCTTTCCCCAGACACCATCTACTAGGGAAAATCAACACAGACAGCTTCCTCTAGCCCCAGGCCCTCCCACCAGTGCCCCTCCCCCACAACCTTCCCCACAGCACTCTCCCCCGCCCCTGCTCCCTTCCCCTTGACACCAGACAGCGGGCCCTTCCCGGGCCCTTCCCACCCTCTCCCTCGCTCTCCTGCGCTCTCCTGCGGTAAGCCATAAATCCTTCCCCTCTGGCCTCCTGTCTTCTCCTCCTTCCAGCCCTGCACTCTCCTTTCCCAAAGCAGAACTGTGAATAAATAAACGTTCTGAGTAGACCAAATCTATTAAAGATAGTGAATCAGTAACTAATAACCTTCTAAAACAGAAAGCACAGCCCCATATACGTTCACTAATGCATTCTACCAAATATGTAAGAGGTAAATTTTACCAGTTCTCTACAATCGCTTCCAGAAGATAGAAGCAGAGGCCAGAATTCCACAAATAAACAGAATGATAAGATATAATAAGGAAAGAAAATTACAGACTACTATTTCTCATGACTATAGATGCATAAATCCTCTAATATTAGCATATTGAATTCAATAATGAATAAAAAAATTATACTTGAAGACCAAAGTGGAAGTATTCCAGATATGCAAGATTAGTTTAGTATTCTCAAATGCATTCATGAAATTCAACATATTAACAGGATAAAGAAGAAAAATTACCTGATCATTTCAATGATGCAGAAAAATCATTTAACTAAATCTAATACCTATTCCTGGTAAAAACTCTCAGTAAACAAAGAATGGAAAGAAACTCAGTCTGATAAATAACATCTAAAGAAAACCTGTAGTTTAACATTATACCTAATGGTGAGAAGCTAACCGTTTCTCCATAAGATCAGAAGCATGCCAAGAATATCTTCTGTTTCCACTTCTATTCAGCATCATCCTAGAATTCCTAGCTAAGGCAATAAGACAAGACAAGGCATATAGATTTAGAAGGAATCAGTTTGCAGATGACATAACTAATATATAGAAAATCTGAAACACTAAGCAACAACAACATAATAAAAAACAACTCCTTGCACTAAGGTTACAAGACACAAATTTAATATATAAAAGTTAATCACTTCCCTGTATAGCATCAATGAACAATTAGAATTTGAAATTACAAACACAATATACCATTTATATTAGGCTTCAAAAATGAAATACCAGATAATCCATTTAACAAAACACGTACAAGACCTACATGAAAGAAAACAAAGGTCTGCAATGGGAGATTCAGAGTTCCTGCATTGGAAGAGTCAATACTTTTGAAGAGTCAATATTGTTGAGATATCGGTTGTTCCTAATATGAACTGTAGATTTTATACAGGTCACATCAAAACCCCACCAGGATAGTTTGTGATTTTGAGAAACTAATCCTTAGTTTAGATGGAAAGAAAAAAGACCCATAATTGCCTACACAATATTGAAGAGGAAGAACAAAGTTAGAGGACTGATATTATCCAACCCCAAGGGTTACTATGAAGCTACAATAATCAAGGCAGTGTGACATTATCCAAAGAATAGAGAAATAGGTCAATGGAACAGAATACAGAACCCAGAAATACACTCACACACCTATAGTTACCTGATCTCTGACATAGGTGCAAAGACAACACAGCAGAGAAGAGGAAGTCTCTTCAAAAAATAGTGCTGGGAGAACTGGACATCCATGTGCAGAAAAACAAATACAGATGCAGCCTGTACATCCTTCCCAAAAACTTACTCTAAGGAGATAATAATCCTAAATGTGTAAGGCAAAATGGCTAAAACTTTTAGAAGATAACCAAGGGAGAAAAATCTAGATGACCTTGATTTTGGCAATGACTTTAAAATTTTTTTTTAAATTTATATATATTTTTAATTGTTTTTTATTAAATCATAACTTTGTACATTGATGCATTTATGGGGTTCAGGGAACTTCTTCAATATACAATGTGAAATGCTTACATTGAACTAAGTAACATCCATCACAATAATGATTTTTTTTAATGTAACACCAAGAACATGGTCTATAAAAAGTGATAAGTTGGGCTCAGTTACAATTAAAAGTGCCTACTCTGTGAAAAAATATTTTTAAAGGAATGAAAAGCCAGGCACCCAGGCTAGGAGGCAATCTTTTTACAAACCACCCATCTGATGAAGGACTTTCATCTAAATTATACAAAGAGCCCTTAAAATCCATCAATAAGAAAAAAAAGTTAGAAAGTGGGAAAACAATCGCAACAGGCAGCTCACCAAAGAAGACATATAGATGAGAAATAAGTATATGAAGGGATGTTCAGTGTCGTACGTCATTAGGGAGATGCAAATTAAAACAACAAGATGCCATCAGATCATAGGTAGAATGGCTAAAGTCCACTACGCTGTCAGGACAAAAGCTGGGTTGAGGATGTGGCGTAACAGGAACTCATTCACTGCTGGTGGGAGTGCAAAATAATATAGTCTCTGTGGAAGATCATCTAACTTTGTTACAAGGCTAAACGTGCGGCTGTATGATCTAGCGGTTGTGCTCCTTGCTACTGACTGCAATGGGATGAAACCTTATGTCTCAGAAAGTTTCAGATGAATATTAATAGCAGCTTTATGCCTAATCACCAGCCCTTTTATAAGTAAAGGGAAAAACAAATTCTGGTATATCCATGAAATGGAATATTACTAAGTGATAAAAGGAAATGAGCTACCAAGTTGTGAGAAGACATGGAGAAACCTACACACAGTCTGAAAAGGCTGCATAATGTGATTCCAATTATATGAAATTCTCCAAAGGGCAAAACTACAGAGGCAGTAAAAATACCGGTGGTTGCTGGGAATTGGGGGAAAGGAGGGATGACCAGGCAGAGTTCAGATTTTTGGGGCCATGAAACTTTGGTGTAGTACTGACATAGTGTATGTGTGTTATATACTTGTCAAAACCTGAAGCATGTATAATGCCAAGAAGGCATCCTAATGTAACGCATGGACTTCCTTTAATAATGTATCAATATTGGCTCATCTGTTGTAACAAATGCCTCACACCAGTGTAAGCCAAGAACACTAGGGAAACTCCATGTAGGGGAAGAGTGGGTACATGGGAGCTCTCTGTACCGATCTGCTCAGCTGACCTGTAAACCTAAAATTGTCTCCAAAATTTAATCCATTAACTTAAAAAAAAAAAAAAGCATTAGTTCCGTGGCTGAGGACTGATAAAATTTCCTTAAGAAATAAAAATTAGGAAACTCACACTGTCACGGTTGCACAAAATGATCTTGCCACACACATACAGAAAGATACAGTCTCAATCTCAAGGAAGGAAGTGTTCCCTGACACCATTCCCTGACACGGGTCGCTGTCCTTGCTTTGCTCATTTGCAATGGGCAGTGACAAAATTGTCCAAGCAGGAGTTTGGACACCTGGTCTCCTGCTTGTGGGTCTTCCCCTCCCAGCCCTCCCCTCTGCAGACAGCCTCAAGTGAGTCTGCCCCCCAGGAGCCAGGGTTTGGGCAGCACCTCAGTCTCCCCCCCCTGTAGAATGGGGTGATAAATGTGCCTCAGGCACCAAGAGACCGCAGTCTGCAGGGCTGCTGTACTGTGATGTGGGAATCAAATCCCCAAGCCCACAAATGCCACAGGGGTCCCTCCTCCTCCTAGTCACCCTGAATGTAATGATCCCTGTCTGTCCATGCCTAGGCTAAGAAGTCCATCTCCTCCCACCTGAGCACCTTGGCAGACTTTGCCATTGAGATGTTTGACGTCCTGGATGAAATCAACTACCAGTCTTACAACGACTTCGTCCTCCGAGTTGGTACATGGCTTTAAACCTACTCCATCAATTGCTGTAGAAGGCCCTTTCTACACATTCCTAGGGGCAGGATCAGCTGGCCAGGTGCCCTGGTCGTGCAGGAAGGAAGGTGGTGCCAGCCAGGAGAATGTGGGGACGTATGAGCACAGTCCCCCCTGAAAGCTGCTTGTGGAAGTGGGATGCTTCAGAGAGTGACTTAGGACTTTGAAGATTCATTGCCCATGAAACACGTTAGATATCCCGATTGTCCCCGAGACTTCCAGATGCTCCTCTGAGTCCACACTCAGCTGTAAGAAAATGCTCATTTCGCCTCAGCCAGACCTTGCAACACGGAGCTGAGGCCGTGTGGGCTGCCCAGAAGGGCCTTGGCAGTGGGCGCCCAGCTGCGCAGGCCCAGGCAGCCCTTTGTTCCCCTCTGGGCTCCTTCACGCACCTGTGGAGGGAAGTCCATTTGATGTCCAAGTTCCTTTCTCACTTTTACAAAACAGTGGTTGTCTTAAATTCACTTTTATGTGGGATATAAACTGTTTACCAGAAAAATTCCCTCTGGTCTAGGATACAGTTAAAATAGAGGTTTAGGGTTGTTTTAGACTTCTAGAGGCCATAAAGCCAAACCTTGGAGCCATGTTTGAGTGTGAAGGGTAGTGGAAGGTGGCAGATCCACTGGAGAACAGGCAGGCTCTGACGTCCTGAAATGCAAGCTGTGTTTCAGGTGTATGTTTGGCAGGGGGCCAGGCCCTGCTTGGTCTGGAAGCTGGTCAGGGAAACCCCATCCCCTGCCCTGCCACGTTGGAGCCTGCTGCTGTGGCTCAGTAGCAGTGACCCTTCTACCCAGCAGGCTGATGCTGACCCTGTGTCCTGCTTGCAGGTACAGGTATCTGGGGTTGGAGAGCGGCTCCCCAAGTCCTAATAGCCATCCAGAAAGTGGCCCTTTGGGGTTCCTCTTTGGGTTTCCCAAGCCCACCCACCTCAGCTCACACTGCCCCTGCCTCCACACTTCTCCCATGCTATTTCTAGAACTTTAGGAGAATTTATTAGGGTAAGTTCAGAAAATTTGTCCAAAGCATATAAAAGGAGAGGTAAGATGTGGCCTTAGCCTGGGCCAAAAAGCCTAAATTGCTGGAAGTGGCCACAGAGGGCTGTAGTAGCAGAGTTGATGGCACGCTGGACCCCCAGATGTCCTGCTGGGGACAGGCCAGGGCGTCAAAGCTTGCTATGTGCCCTGTTTAACAGGAAAGGAAGCCCAGGCCCGGAGTGGAGGAGCACATTGCTGGAGGTCACACAGAGGTGATTTAAATTCTGGTGTCCCTGGGGGTCTTTGTGGTCTACAGCTGCCCAGAGGCCAGTTGGACTCCGAGCCACAAAAAGAGAAGTGGTCCTCCATCTTCTTTCCTCAGAGCATCCTAAACTCAGGGGTCCCTGCTCAGTTCTGGGACTCACACTCTGAAATAGCCTGAGAACAGGTCAGGATCCACTATTTTTTTCTGTAAAAGAGGACACACTTGTGGACACACACTGTGATTATAGTGACAAAAAGTCAGTTTTTTTAGTGTCTCCTGTGGAGGACTTAGTTCGGGGGCTGATGGTCCAGAAAATGGGACTTTTTCTGAGGATTAGGAGTCATTTTCAACTACCAGCGCTGCCCCCTGGGACAGCAGCCAGTGTCACAAGGGAGCCGGCCTTCCGGGGGAGCCCTGTGCAGATGAGGCTCTCAGCCCCTCTTAGCGTCTGTGTGGGATGCTCAGGAAGTAGCCTGGTGCGAAGTATCCTCAGAAAACAAGACCCTGAGAAGAGCCTCAAACCTGCAGGTGGCCCTGGCAGGGGCAGTTTCACTTTCCAGCTAACAACAAGCCACACTGGGGCTGTTTTCTAGGCATCAACGTCGGCCCTGTGGTGGCCGGAGTGATTGGGGCCCGCAGGCCCCAGTACGACATCTGGGGAAACACAGTCAACGTGGCAAGTCGAATGGACAGCACTGGAGTTCAGGGCAGAATCCAGGTCAGTCCACCCCCGGCACAGGTGCCCATTCTGCAGGTGAGGAAACTAAGCCACAAGAGACCAAGGGTTGAACCCTGGGTCTGTAGGGTCTGCAGTGAGAGGCAGGGCAGAGCCAGCTGCCTATCAGTCCGTCTTCTCAGAAGGCGTTTCCTGGGCCTGGCCGTTTGATTTTGCTCTCTGATTTGCCATGTGGCCTTGGGTGACCCCAAGTGACCAAGTGCAGACCCAGAACACCATGAGTTACAGATGTGCAGCTGAGCCCCACGGCCGGGCTGCTCGCAAGCCTTCCCCGGACTCCAGCTTGCTTCCACGGAAGGGAAGAGCTTTCTCCTGTGTTGGATCACCTCTGGAAAGCTCAGCTGGGATAAGCACACGGTGGCCCTGACACCTTCCAGGAGCCATGGACGGCGTGGAAGGCAGAGCCTGTGCTCTTCCTTGGTGTGCAGGAGAGCATTCTAGCTCTTAGGATTTCCCTAACAACAAACTTGAAACTTGACCTAGTCCTGATGACCACTGGCCTGGAGCCCAGGGGGTCACACAGGGCCTGTGAGGGGGCCGCTCAGCCCCACGGCTGCCCTCTGGGAGCTGCAGGCCTCAGGGGACCACAGAGGAAAGGCATTCCCTGGCATATGACAGTGGCTGGTCTTGGTGAATAGCCTTTATAAAAGTTCTATAAAGCTCTTTTCTCCTGCTTAGAGCACAGTCAGGGGCTTCCATGAAGCATCTCTTCACCTCTGTGTTCTTTACCAAAAAAACAAACTATGTTTGTGTTATTGTAGTAAAATACACAAAATAATTCAGCGTCTTCACTATTTGTACGTGCACCTTTAGCACCTTCACTTAAGTGTGTGGCTGTCTCCACAGCCCACCCACAGGCTGGGCACTGCATTCCCTAGGCATGACTTTGCATCCACGCTCTTCTGCAGGCTCCCCCAGAGCTGGCTACTCCCTGGGGAGAACTTGGTGGGACCATCCTGTCTGCAGCCTGGCTACTGCCCTGAGCTAGGTTGCATTTGTAAACTTCTAATAGCTCTAAGCCTGACACTGGCCTGCCCTGCCTCTGCCCCACACATGAGCCATTCACCCCTGCCCTCCCCCCACCTACCAGGTGTCCCCTACTGCTCAGGATGTCACCCTGTCACAAGAAGGGCCTCTGTCTTCCCTTCCTTGTTCAACTTCCTGGCACCCCTTCCCACTGCCTGCCAAGGGCCACCCTTATAGTGCTGCTGGGCTGGACCATGAGAAGGTGGGCTCGGGATGGAATAAGGTGTTTCAACTGAAGATGACAGGATTGGGGACCATGTGTGGGAGAAGTGAGCAGCCAAGGAGATGGGGAGGGGGGACATGATTCCAAGATGGCTCCTCCAGTGTAAAGCTCAGATACCAAACGTGTGTCTTCTGTTCATGGAACTCTGTCTAGCAGAAGGTGCTTTCTAATCCTTTCCCTTTTTTCTAACTTTGTGAAGTAGGAATTCTTTGAGCTAAAATACTGCTTGAGAACCTGAGAGACAGAGGAGTTGAGTCCTGCTCCTCCTGTTCCCAGCATCCAAGCTGTATCTCATGCAGTCTGTGCCGTGGAGTGCACCTGGGCTGGGTTCCTCACCTTGCCTGCCCATGCACCCTGTCTGGGTGCTTCCTGGGCCTTCCCAGCCCAAGTGTGCTGCTCAGAGAATGTTACCTCCTCCTGTGGTCCAAGAAAACAGGCAGCCGGACTCTCTGGGGGCTGGCACCTCAGGCGACTCAGTCCCCTGGATTTTATTTGCAAGATTGTGTCCTTAGGGAGTGACCCAAGTGATTGCCGCAGGAGATAGGGCTCCAGGCTAAGCTGGGGAAGCCAGGTATACACACCTCCACAGTCAGGCAGTTAGGGAGACAGTGGCAGATGCAGAATGGAATGTTCTGGTCTTTTCCAGACACATAATGGGGCTCCCGTACCCAGAGGGTGTCCCTTGTTGTGATGCTTGCTTCTTTGTGCCAACAGGTGACTGAAGAAGTCCACCGACTGCTGAGAAGGTGTTCTTACCACTTCGTGTGCCGAGGCAAAGTCAGTGTCAAGGGCAAGGGTGAGATGTTGACATACTTTTTGGAAGGCAGGACTGATGGAAATGGTACCCAGACCAGGTCCCTAGGCTTGGAGCGGAAAATGTGTCCTTATGGGAGAGCCAGCCTTCAGGCTAGACACCCCACTGTGTGCCCCACGGCTGGGCTCCCTGTCAGGGCTGGGCTCCCCCCGCACACCCCCAGCCAGTACGTGCCCTCCACGGCAGCTGGGAGGGAGGCTTAATGGAGCCCATGCTCGCCGCTGGAGGTGCACACGGGGTGAGAGTGCTCTGGGGCAACACAGGCCACTGTGGCTCCAGCCAGGATGAGCCAGAGCAGCAGAGCAGGCAGCCGGCAGCCAGGCTGGAGAAGGAGCATTGTCCGGGCACGGCCTGTGGCCAAAGGCCGACTACCTGGCAGGAGCAGCACTGCAGTGACTCGATGACAAGAAGACACCTGACCGCACTCATATCCAGGCCTCGCAACAGATGCGTCCCCTCCGTCCTGCCCCTCCGTGGCCGAGGGAGTGCTACCTGTTTCCAGCAGGCCTTTGCAGGTTTGGCCAGGTTGGCGTCAATGACGGGAACTTCAGAGCATCTGCCGAGGGAGGTCTGGCTGGCAGAACGGCTGAGACAGCTCTGTGCCTCCCCAGCCGAGACGCAACCCGGCGTGCGGGCGGGTCCAGCCCTGGGCAGCAGCTTCAGGAGCTAGAGAGGGAAGCCAGGCCTCCCTAGGAGGGTCATGAGGGCTGGGGTTGTCTGCACCACGGACCCAGCACGGAACTGTTTGTTCTCAGACTGGATGATTTGGGGAGAATTGAGAAGCTACCTCTCACTGCATGGAGGGTGGTGGCCACCAGCTTTTCTCAAGAGTGTATTTTTGCTGAGAGCCACAGTAGGTCTGCTGGAATTGTCAGGGGCCTGCGGCCTGTCTCGGCAGACGTGGCCAGCATCGGATTCTTGCTCTGCCTGTGTGTTCGTCACCTGTCCCTCCTGCTGGATCTGGCTCCTGTGAAACCCAGACATTCCCTGCCCTGCACTGTCACTGCTGTTCAGAGAAGAGGGTTGGGTGTTATTCCTCCCTATCCCTGTGGTGTCCTGGGTCCTGCACATTTAGCAGCAGTGCAAGTCTGCATTGATGTTGGAAATGAGCAAGTTTCCTGGAGGGACGATGTACTTTCTCCAGCAGAGCCAGGCCTCCTAGGTAGGCCGTTTCAGAGTTGCTTCACCGCTGGCTTATGGTCATGAGTCCAGCTGTGCCTGCTCCAGTTTGCAGGGAAAGCAATTGCAGGTGAAAATGTTGAGATCTGGGAACCTGCCACCTGCACATCCAGTTGATCACAGTTGAAGACGAGGATGGGGGTTGGGGACAGGGGTCCAAGGATAGGACTGACCAGAAATAGCCAGGCAAGTCCTGGTATGTGGAGACCCTGGATATCAGTCACAGGGAGGAAGGCAGCTTGAAATGGGAGGAAGGTTCTGGAGATTCATTGCTTAGAAATGTTCTCAGAGAAGTTTCTGTGGACTGCAGATAAGGCCTGAGCCCACCTCTGTTCAAATGCACCTGGTTTGGGTTTTTTTCACTGCTCCCCAAGGGCTCTACTACCTTTCTGGGAGTCCTGACTTTTCAGAGTAGGAGCAGAGAGAAGCCCTTGACCGCCTTCCCTGGAGAGTAGACCTGTGCGTGGGGCCTGCTCTGGACTCAGCCCCGTCAGGAAGCATACGGGGTGTTCTCGGGCTGCTCCCGTCACGGTGCATTAAATGTGGCCTCCTGCATGGGGAGGGCTCTACCCTGGTTTAGCCAAATGGCAGAGCGGGGACAGCTGGGGCCTCAGCCATAGCTGGGGGTCGCCAGGGCAACCAGGTTGGGGCTGGCCAAGTGCCTGTTCCCGAGGGATTTGGGGTTAGTGGTAGCAGCTCTATCTGAGGCAGGACTGAGGACAGAGGTTCTGGAAGGGTGGGTGAAAGACCGGGTTTCCTGTCTGCCTGTCTCGAGGCTGTGGACCATGGGTGGCCAACTGAGGCTGTGGGGAGTGTGCAACCTGACTGCTCTTTTTTCTCTCCCTGGGCTGGGCTTTGGCTTCTGTGATGTGCAAGGGGGCTGGATGTCTGCTGATGCCTTCCTGCAGAGTGATTTTGACCCAGGAAGGCTACCTTATGGCTCCCCTGGAAAGTTTAGGGTGGAGAGTGGGCAGCTTTCTTCTTCCTCGTGTGGTCCTCAAATCACCATCTGCTCATGCACCCTGGTGTTCTGGCATCACTGGTGGGGGCTGGGTTCCCAAGAAGCCCTAGGGAAGGAGATGCTTAAGGCGGCTTCCAGCCACTGTTGGGGTATCCTTAGGACGCTGTGTGCAGAACCTCCAGGGCGCTGGTGAGGATATCTAAAAATAGGCAGGTTCACCTTGAGGACCCAGGCCCATTTGAGGCCTCCTTGAGCTGAGAATTTGGCTGGGGCCCAGCTGCCAGCCGCTCCCTGTGGAGTATTCAGGAGGGCAGAGAGCCTCCCTGATATAACCAGTGCTGCCGCCCACACTAGGCTGTCCAGGTGGGGTCCCCAAAGGTGTCCATGCTCTATACCCAGGCCCTGTGGCTATGCTCTGTCATTTGGCAAAGAGGATTTTGCAGACATTAGGGATCTTAGGACGGGAGAGGAGCCTGGAGCACCTGAGTGGGCTCACTGTAGCCACAAGACCCCTTTGAAGTGGATGGAAAGATTTGAAGCATGACATAGATGGCGCCATTGCTGCTGGTTTGAAGATGAGGGCCACAGCTAATGCCCAAGGCCTCTTGACAGCCCCAGCCCTAGCCAACAAGGAAGTGGGGACGTCACTCCCACAATTACAGGGACCTGAATTCGTGACAACTTGTGTAAGTCCAAAGCAGGTTGGCCCCTGAGCCTCCAGGCAGGAGCAGAGCCCAGCCTGATGATGCTTGGGTCTGGCCTGTGAGACTGGGCAGAGAGCCACCTGCCACATGGTGTCCATCCTGGAGTTCCCAGAGCTGAGAGGTCACACGTGTGCATCTGTGACACCACTCAAGGCAGGTCAGTCATGCAGCGGCAAGAGGAAGCCGTCTTGGGGACCACACTTCCTCCTCTGGCACGCGACTGTTCCGCGGTGGACCCCACGGCAGCCTTGGCGAGATCTCCGCGTCAGGGGGGCAAACATCTCCATCATCAGCAACTCCAAACCCCACCTGCTTCCTGGGAGTTCAGGAACTGTGGTTAGCCATAATGTTCCCTGGGGTTTGGTGAAAAACAACTTCCTTTTTATTTGCGATAAAACTGTATTATATTGCCTTATTTATTTTTAATCGTGTACAATATTCATGTACAAATGTTAGAGCCATTCGGGTAGGATTCCCTCTAAGTTATTTCCAAGGCTCTGTAAATAGTGCACCGATGACGGTGCTGCCTGTTTACTGGTACCAAAAACAAAGACAAGCCCACACCTGCTCCAGCCCTGCTTGGCGATGCTGTGCCCTTTAGGAACGACCCTGTGTGCTCCCTTCCTGACCCTCGCATGCCTCCCCGCCTGACACCATAGAGTAGAGCACAGCCCCACAATGCTTCCAAAGGTCCCCCTGGGCCCTGGCCACCCCGGGCCGGTCCACTCCTGCGGGTGCTCTGTATTCTGCAAGCAGACACCCCCTCACAGACCCAAAAACCCAAGTTTCCAGCCCGTGTTTCTCAGACTCTAAAACCACTGGGGCTTCTGGAACACCTGTCGTAGAAGCAATAACTCTAACTCTATGCTGTGGAGATGAGTCTGGTCCAAAGCAGATTGGCAATTCAGAGACAACCCACGTAGATGAGTTTGCCCAATTCCCTGGCTCTGTGGAGGGTTACCAATCCCAGAGCCCCTGCCCCTTCCTGAAGACCTGGTTCTGGTGTGTGGGTTGTCAGGGCTGGTGAGCAGACAGAGCAGCACCAGGCCCTCCTCAGATCATTGTCACCACACCCAGTCTCAGGAGAGGGAGGAAGGAGGCAAATGACACCCACTCTATCCGAGATGTGTTTAGATAGACGAATGTCAGTGCCAGCCTCACACTGTCTGACGTGGGGAGCTGCAGTTTGTGGCGGAGATGTTACAGTCTGACACTGCAAGGCTTACCCAGGGTACGCCACTTCAAGGAAATGGGGGCATGCTGATAGCAGTCCCCATTCACCCTCCACAGTGCTGGTGCTGTGTTAGTGGAGAAGAGCTGGACATGTGTCCAGGATTGGAGACCCAGGCTAGGTGGACCTGGATGTGGGAGCTTGTCCTTCATATTGAGCCTGGGGGATGATAGACAGAAAAGTCTTTCTTAAGGAACTCAGACACCCAGAAAGAACCGTCGGCATGGGAATCACTCCATGCTCTTAGCCCCAGAGTGGAGATGCCTGAGGCAGGCGTCCATGGTGGGCAAAGTTGAAGGTGTGGGAATCAGTTCGCTTCAGCCTCCTGCACCCCGGCCCTCACTGTGCCAGGTGGGGGTCAGGGCAAGGCCAAGATGGGGGCCACAGCCAGAGTAGACATTCTGGAATGCTCACTTTGGTTCAGCGGAAGGAGGGCTCTTCTAGTTGCGATTTCCCACAGATGGATTTGGGTGCATTAGGCGGGTCAGGCTTTGCGGTTAGGGGCAAATGTGGCACTGGGGGGTTCCTCCTGGAAGCTGAAGGTGTCTGTGATTCTGGGTGAACCAACAGTGAAGAGCTGAAGAGAGCATAGGTGTGGAGTGCCCGGGAAGACCAAGGGCCCCTGAGTGGACTGGTGGGGCTGGGGTGCCTGCAGCGTGGGGCAGGGCCCCTGCCACGGCACCTGCTCCCCCAGTATGGACATTCCTCCCTGGCAGGGTCAGATGCTCTATGAGCACAACCCCAAACAGACATAGACAGAGGATGTTCAGAGGCCCCTGCTTCCTCCTCACCTTGGGGGAACCGATGGGGACACTTGGGAAGGTATTCCAAGGATTTCCCATGCTCTTCTGTTTGTTCACATCCTTACCAGAGGCAGATCCCGTCATAGGATGTGAGGAAATGTGTCACTTGTATGGTCCATTCCATAAACACCACAGATTCAATTTCAGGTGCCACATTTTGGGGGCTAGACTTCCTTACATGACATGCAAACATATAATGACTCATACATTTGTATTTTTAAATTTCCCTGAAAATTTAATGCATTCTGTTCTGTATGAAATTGTTCCCCCTCTTAAAAATGTTGCTCCACTGAAGCCACATTTATTCTAATCAGCGTGTGTGCTGTCTTGCATGTGTGCACATGTATGCCTGTCTGTCTTGTGTGTTATGCACCTGTTGGTGTGTGGCATAGCATAAGCCAAATACAAATTAAGTATTTGTTCCTGGAACTAAGGTGGATTCATATAAGGAACAAAGTTAAATTTGAATACAGCCAGATGATCCATGCAGGGTATCTGGGGAAACTGTCTCTGTGTGCCCTGACTTGATTTTCCTTAGAAAATCCTCATCATCAGAGGAGGAGGTCTGGGCAGGAGGGGGAAGTTATGAGCAGGGGGCATGTAGCATCCAGGACAGCAAGGCAGCAGGTGACTCCCTTGATTCATGAACCTCCATCTATAATCCCCTGCTCACTATTGCTTTTTAAAATAATCGACAATTTTAATTATCTACAATATCAGCACTAATGTCCAGGGATATTGGGGCACTAAACAGGTCTCATTTCCTTTGTTTGGTGGTTTACTTTTGGGGTTGCTGGCTGCGGGAATTTAAAAGCAAGAGCTGGAAGGAGCGCAAGCAAAACTCAGGGCCCCTGGCCCCTCCTTCCCCCCTCTGGGCTCTGGGAGCTGGTCTGGAGGCCGGGCCTTCTCACCTGAGTAACTGTCAGCCTTAGTCTCTCTCCCTGTGCAATGGGAGGGGCCGCAGGGGACAGGTGCCCTTCTTGGTGGTACTTCATTTGGCTGGAAGAAAACATACATCAATTAGGAAACTGAGCACAGGGGCAGTCGCCTGGCCCAATGCTGTGTCTTCTACACCTGGCAGGCCCAGTCATTTCAAGGACCGTTCCTTCAAACTTTGTGAAATTAATGAGTTTTCTTCTACACGTCACCAGATTCAACATGTTTTGCACTAATAACCACCGGGGAAGGGCAATTGTAGCTCTCCTGAGATAGTCCCCGTGGACCTTTGGGGGTGTGTGAGCACATATCAGGGAAATACTCATTACTAGTACCTAAATCTGCTTCACAGTAACTGGGCACTTCTGTGTGCTCCACTCTGCAAACAGTCCACAGAGGGAAGTGATACTGTGACCTCAAATTGTCCATGAAGAATCTGAGGCTGAGAGAGGTTGGGGACTTGCGTAAAGTCACACAGCTCTGAGACACAGGATCAGGATTCAACTGCTGCTCTGTCTTGTCCCAAACCCTTGTGTTTCCCATCACCATTAGTCCCTCTTTGCTAGCAGTAAAGTCTGTAAAAACTGTGTTAGTTTTGTTGGAGAATGCTAGCCTGTCTGCACACGAGGGCCCACTGTGGTGCAGGGGACCCCTGAGCAGGTGGGCTCTGAGCGGAGTACTCTGGTCCCCCTGAAGGAAGGCTTGCTTCCCTGCCCGTCCTTGGAGCGCGTGTCCGAGACCTCACTAGTGCCAACGGCCCGTGGCCTCACATTCCCAATTAGAGCAACACAATTCTTCTTGGCTAAGTCATATTCTTCCTTCTCTAACAACTGATCCTGAACAAGGAAATAAAAGGTTAGGGTTACAAAGTTACTCCTTTGTCATACCAGATTTTATTTGTAAAACTATGTTAGAGCACAACCTATCATTGTGTCCAAGAAGATCCAGGATTTCCTTAAGCAAGAACAGTTGTCTTTTTCTGTAAGGCCTCTCTAATATCAAATAAGGAGAAACTGTGGCACCCCCAGGAGCCCCCAAACTGCACACCATTCCTGTACTTAGGCGGAGCCCATCCAGGCTCCCAGTCCCGGTCAGGAGTCCCCAGACTGAGGTTCGGTTTGCTGTGTCTGCTCCTGTCTTTTTCCTCTGCAGAGCCGGTCACTGTTGTCATGTACTGGTGGGGTAGGCAGCTCAGGGTGCCTTCCCAGGGAGTACTCAGACGGCAAGAGAGGGATTGTAACAATCGATAATCATGATAGAAATCTGGAAGCTGCCAGAGCACCTGAGCCTCGTTCCCCGGGCACTGGGTTCTTGATGATGCCGGGCAACTCAGACTTTCAGAGAGCTTGGTTTCCAAAAGCTTTCAGCCACTTACTGAGAATTAATGTTTATGCTGAGGTGACACCCTAGACTAAGTCCCCAGAGATCTATCAAGTGTCATGAGCTTTAGAAACTTGTGCAGGACAGTGCAAGAACACATGCTCAGAGCATCCTGCCTGTGGGCACCTGCTTCCCACAGCCTGTCAGGGAAGGTGGCCTGATAGCACCCAACTTGTGTCTCACCTTCCACCAGCAACTCCCACCCAACTCCGGGCCCCAGCACATGAAGCACAAGTCTCAGGGGACCATTCCCACGTTGTGGGGATCCTGAAGAAGCCCATAGCCGCCTCTTGCCTCCATGGGGAGTGTTGACACACCTGACCACCAGGAGCACACGCACCCAGTGTGGAGAGGCCTATGGCTTTGCCTTCATTCCTGCCAAAACTGCACATCTGCAAGCCATTTGCAGTCCGGAATTGCATGCTGTGAAATTCCTAATTGTGTGGAACTTAGTTGAATTTGAGGTCACGCAGCAGACACAGAGGGTCATCCCCCTGTACAGCATCCCTGTAAGCCACAGCGAGTCTTGTGGAGCCTGAGCTTTGCGCACTTATTAGACACCATCTCTCTCCAAATGTCTCTTACTCTAACGTCCTTGTTTACACTGATGGCACCTCCCTGCACAAATGAAAATGATGTCATTATTATGACCATCTCTTAGCAGTAGATTCCATTCTGATTTAAGGTAAGCCTAAAAGCCCACTCGCAGATCTTCTTGACTCACTGAGAAAACTAATTTAAGCTCCTACGTCCTTCGGGTTTGGCTAGACAGGGCTGTGTCCCTGAGGGGAAGGGAGAGTGATGTGTGCAAGGGTGTCTTTTTCTCACACAATAAAACCCACCGAGGATGCTTCTATAGAAGTGAGAAACACGATGACTATCTTTGGAATTACAATAACTCACTCTCACTGGGTAACTTCTCATGATAGATTTGTATGATCAATACGGGTCTCTTTTTATGTCAACTGAACACTGTAGAGTACCTTCCAGTCTTTTTCAAGATTGTCAAATTGAGACAAGTAATTGAATAATTTGTCCTATTTTTATTTAAAAAAAAAAGTGAATGGACTGACATGTTAAATGTGAATGTACATTTCTTAATTGCAACTTTTTTACTGAGTGTTTGCACTATACTTTCTGGAATCTTATTTAACAAAAATAAAGGAAAAAATTGCTTGACTAAATTCTGTGGACATTTCAGTTGAAAAATAAATGGTTATGTGATGTTTTAAAGATATTCCTGCCTGTTTCACATAGTTCACTCAGGAAGTTTTATTATTCAGAGTATTAAGTACAATGTGAACCTTTACTTAGAATAAACTGCACCTGAACTATCACCCCTCATTTCTTATATAGGATTTGAATCCCATAGTCTTTTGAATCTCACAATTGACACTTATTCAGATATTTAAAATTTAATGTTGGCCAAGGGCAATTGCTCAGGCTATTCCTAGCACTTTGGGAGGCAAAAATGGGAAGATACCTTGACCTCAGGAGTTTGAGACCAACCTAAGCAAGGGTTAGATCCTGTCTCTACTAAAAATAGATCCAGCCTCTACTCTGGAGGCTGAGACGGGAGGATCACTTGAGCCCAGGAGTTTGAGGTTGCTGTGAGCTAGGCTGATGCCATGGCACTCTCGCCTGGGCAGCAGAGTGAGACTCTGTCTCAAAAAATAAATTGAATGTAGACTCTCGATTTCATTAACCTTTCTTGGATTTTAGAGTATCCTGCCAGGATAATACTGCTTCGTCTGTCTCTTAGAAGTTTCTTTAGCTCTGGACTCAGCGATAAATTCATTTTATGTTCATCTGTAAATTATTTTATTTCCTATCTTAAAACTAGCTGAATACACAATTACAAGAGGACAAATTTTGGTTCAAAAGTTAAAAATGACCCATTCAAATTTAGTTGAATGGTGAAGGATGGCTTCTATTCTTGCTGTTGAGAAATCTTCTGTCAGATGTTCTTAAGTTGTTAGGGTTCTCTATAGAAACAGCCAATCAACCAATAGGGTGTGTGTGTGTATGTGTGTATCCAGGGAAAGGAGAAGGGAGAGAGAATTGTCTCATGTAATCATGAGGCTGGCAAGTTTTAAACTCTGAAGAGCAGGCCAGCAGGCTGGAGACCCAGGGGAGAGCAGATACTCCAGTGTGAGTCAGAAGGCCATCTGGAGGCAGGATTCCTTCTTCCTCGGGGAACCAGTCTTTTTCTGAAGGCCTTCAACCAACAGGATAAAGCCCACCCACATTATGGAGGGAAATCTGCTTTACTCAGTCTAATGGTGACAAATGTCAGTGAATCTAACAAACGCCTTTACATTACGTCTACACCGGTGTTTGATCCAACAATTTGGAACTGTGGCCTAACCAAGTGCACTCAAAATTAACTAGCCTATACGTGTTGCATAGTTTTTCTCTTATTGCCTCTTTAATTTCAAATAAAATGAATTCCTAGTAAAGACAAGTTAAAAATCATTATGAGAAGAATAATATCCTAATAAAAAAATCAAAAAGCATATACAGAATTATCAAAGAAATGCAAACAGAAAACATATGGACATAAATACATTCAACAGAATTATTAATGAAAAAGTATGACTTTATTTTCTATCTTAAAAGATAAAAATATCTGAAAAGCAATGATGTACCACATTACCTTTCAATTTGTCAAATGTCTTTAAAAGATCATGTTATAATACTAGAAAAACCACAGTGAGCTCATACTTGTTTGTACCCTGCTCACAGGAATTCATATCTCACTTGGTGAGAAAACATGATGTGTTAACTTCTTTTAACACGGTAAATCCTCTAGGATTCTAACAAAATTGGTAGACATGAGCACAAAGCTTTTCATATGAGGGTACCACTGTGTTAATATTATGAAAAATTGGGAACAAACTGTGGTTGACAGAAATCTAAAGATAGTTCTCTTAAGATTCCATGCTCCCTACCCCAGACCCCATGGATGGGATGAGACCCCGCTCTGATAGTGTCATTGGTGATGTAATTGAGCACGCCAAACCTCACATGTACCCTTAAGGCAGAAAATTTTTGCTGGCTAGACACAAAAGAAGTCAGTCATTGGGATTCAAAGCCTGAAAAGGATTTGTCCAGCCATTGGAAGGGTGAAGATTGAGGCCACATGACAAGGAATGCGTCTGCATTTAGGCCTTTGGATACAAGAACAAAGCATTCCCCCAGCTGACAGCCAGCAAGGGAACAGGGCTTCAGTCCCACGACCACAGGAGCTGTGTTGTGCCAGCTTGCAGGTCAATTTCTGCCCGGATCCTCAGGTAAGAAGTCATCTTCTCACCTTGAGAGATTCCAGGATTCCAGGCAGAGACCCAGCTGAGGTAATAAATGGATATTGTCGTGAGTGCAAAGTAATTCAGACACACATGTGAGTATACCTCGGTCTTGTTTTTCAAAGAATGAAATCCAAACTCAGAATGAGTCCAGGGAGGAAGAAAGATTATGTATGGATTTGGGGGAAACTGTGTTCTTGAAAGGAATTAGCAGCACTCAGAATGTTTTCATGTGTAAGATGATTCCTGGATATTTGCTGCATCGTCTCTTCTGTGCAGCAACAAAATTCAATTATGTCTTTACACAATGGGAGTTAGAGTGCAATTGTCCATAGCATTCTAGTCAAAATTGTTTAAAGGCAATACTCTGGAGTGTTTCACACAGAAGACAGCACAGATCATGAGCACGTTCCATGCACGAGAAGAGAATCCAGTCCTGCCACCCAGACATGGCTGTGGAGGGGAGGACCCATGTGGCCTCTGAATCCTCAGAAAAGGGACTCTTAGCACCATTGGTATCATTCCCTGGGGCTATTGCTTATCAGTTTGTCATTTTCCCCAAGTCCATTTAGAAATTTGTCTTTTGACCTAAGCTGGCAGCGCCCATAGTCCTTCTCGTTTGAAAAACGAGACAGAGGTAAAATTCACATGTGTGTCTAAATCACTTTGCACAGACTTTGAGAATAGTTCTCATGGGAACTTTGTGTTTTGTTTTTAAGACAGAGTCTCACCATGTCACTTGAGCTAGAGTGCTATGGCCTCAGCCTCGCTCACAGCAATTCCTGGGCTCAAGTGATCCTCCTGGCTCAGCCTCCCAAGTAGGTGGGAATAATTGTCTAATTTTTCTATTTTAATAGAGAGGGAGCGTCACTCTTGCTGAAGCTGGTCTGGAACTCCTGACCTCCAGGGACCTACCTTGGGAGGGCTAAGATTACAAGCATGAGCCACCAATCCCAGCCTAGAACATTTTTAAAAATAAAGCATAAAAGGAGTTACTCTGAAGTATTTCTCTATATAGTATACAATTATAGACAGTTTTTCTGCTTTTGCATATTTTCTTATTTGAAAAATAACTTTTATTTCCTTAATCTGATAATTTTACAAACTGATAATTAAAAAGTGAACATCTGTCCATTTATACAGGCAGAACTAGTTCATAAAACTCAAATATTTAACACATTACACAGCAAACTCTTAGCATTTATATAGTACATAAGTGGAAATTTGAAATTACCAAGCCAATTGCAGCCACCAGCCTGTATCTAAACCCTCTTGTGAGGAATCTCATGGTTTCCCCTCTGCTGGAAACCTTCAAAGAGAAGTGTGTGCTTACAGGGAGAACAGATTCTTGATCTGGGGAACTTTCTACCCACTCTGCAGGTCGACAGTGAAACGTTCCACCTGTCTCTTAGAGCATCCTAAACCTCACATGCCCCTAGAACCTAATGTCTTGTTTTTTAATTCAGTCTGAGGTGTCACTTAGGGATTTCCTCTTTTGATTGCATTCTAGTAATAAACCTTGTACCCACCTCCCAACACACCTGAGCAGAGGGGAGGGCCAGGGAGCAGGCCCCGGGCATGGAAGCATTCTTGTTCTTATAAAGAAAAAAAGCAAACATTTACAAAAACGAATTCTAGCTCTGTGGTTAGTAGCCATGTGAGGCCCCACAGGGAGCTGTCCCTGGGATGTCTGTAGCTGGCCTTTGATGCTGGTTCTATGTTGAACTGAAGCTCTCTGGCTGCTGTTGCTGCTTCGTGCACAGGTGCTGTCTTCTTATCCCTGGTCATGGGGTGGGGCCTTTATGCTAAGCGGGGAGCACAGCGTTGTAGAGGACGGAGTAGGGGCTGTCCTGTACAGGACAGGTTAAATTCCTTTAGCTCCACGCACTAAACAATGCATCACCAGATTTTCAATACCCCCCAGATGAGAACCAGAGTTTTAGGGCTTTCCCAGAGGGGCAATCCAGGTCCACCACACCTGGGCCCACCCTGAATGGGCCCCCAAACCAGGGATGTTACCTCCTGAGTCCTAAGCCCCCACCAGCCACACAGTGCAGGTGGGCTGGCCTCTGAGCGACCGCCCCCTCCCAAGCTTCCTTGTATTTACCTGCAAATGTCATGCGATCCCAAAGCCTGTTTTCTTTTTCCTACATCCTGTTAGGGAAAGAGGTGGGTGCTCTCTAGGTGTGGGGCTGTGAGCATTCCCTTTACCTGGGGGACCTATTCCCCCCTCCACACACAGGAAAGGAAAATACATCTGTCACCATTGGTGCCTAGATGAGGCCAGCACGACCCGCTGTCCAGCAAGCGGCTTTCTCTCGAGTCCCTGCTTTGTGTTCTAAACCTGCTGTCCTGAAGATGCGCAGGGAGGTGACAAAAGCCTTTCCTGGGTGGCTGATCAGACACTTCATGCAGACACAGCTGCACCTTCTCCGCATCTCCCTGGGATGTTTCTGATAAGGAAGCCCAGGCTCAGAGAGGCAGAACTGTCTCCCAGGTCAGAGCCAGGCAGAGAACACAGGGCTCAGTGTCCCTTTTCTTATACAACATGTAAACCCTTGTCTTCAAGGTGCCAGTCGGTGCCTCCCAGAACCACGCTCGCGGTCAGAGTCAGGATCTCCAGCTCGTCCCTCCTGCCCCGTCCGACAGGGACAGTGCGATCCAGACCCAGCCTGAGGAGGGCACGATGTGGACATTTAGGTCAGGTGAAGGCTGGAGGGTCCCGAGCTCTCGTCCGAGACCGTCCCTATGCCAAGCTCGCAGTCTTCCTGGATGGTGAGCTCGTGCTGGATGGCTTCCTCTATGTCCTGAAGCAGGCGGAGCTCCCATTGTCTCACTCGCTTCATCTGTTCAAAGGAAAGGCATTGCCCTGTAGGACCGCCATCTGACCAGCCATGAGCTCTTCCACTACAAGAAGTGTTTAGGAAAAGAAATCCCACCCAGGCCTGCAGACCAGCCCCAGGCGGCCCCACACGATTCTGCCTCCATGTGCTTCAAATGGACCTTGTTCCAGGCACCAGGACTCCAAACTGGAATCCAGCAACCCTCCCAGAGTACCCAGCCTCAGCATGGAGACAGATGAATAAGTGCCTGGGGTAAGGCCCGGAGGATAGGGGGCCAGGGAGGGGCCCATGGAATCTGTGCAGGGGCCAAGCTAGCTGGGATTTTGCAGTGTGCTCTCCAGAGGCCCCTCTTCCAAGAGGCTGCTCAGTGCAGCAGCATCAGGGAGAAAATGGGGTTACCTCCCTCCCCAAGACAGCATACAAGATGTGCAGGGGGTCAGCTCCTGATACTAAATGCCATCCCAGGAAGGAAGCTCAGCAGAAATCAGATCCAGGGATCTGGGGGGGCCGAGGCAGGTCATGGGGTTGTGGTAGGGTCCACCTGCCACCCAAGGCAGGCCTATAGTCAGCATCCCCCCAGCACCCTGAAAGTGTGAAAACAGAAGCAAACCCACAGGAATAAGAATGAGGAATGGGGGCAGACTGGAGGGGGCCAACTGAGAGTACAGAGGCTCCTCCAGGAGTAGAGCTGGAGCAGCTGGGAGCCCAGGCACTCTGTCGGCTAAGAAGGCTGTTAGCTCTGCAGAATTTCCTGTCATCTGGGGAGGGAAGCCTGTGCCCATTGTCCCTGCCTGCCCGAGGAGGCAGCTGCCCTTCTGGTGTCCAGCAGCCGTGTCCATATCCGTCTACACATGTTGACCTTGCGGGAGGCTGGCCCCGGGCCTCAGCTCTCAGAAGGCCGTGTAGGGGGAGGTGTGGCCCCTCCTGATTTCTTGGGCATTTGCAGTTCATCCCAGTGACTGAGGAAGGTGGAGCCATCTGTGATCCCACAGCAGGGTCACATGGGGATGAGGCTGTGCTGAGGGCAGGTGGGCTACTCCACTGGGGGATTTGGGGACAATCCCTACCTATGATGAGACCTGCAGGGCCTGTCTCCTCTTCAGCTTCCAGAATGTTCCATCTAGTACTGCCTCTCCCAGAAGCAGGTAGGAAAACTAACCCATAAGGAAACTGACCAGCAAGGGGCACAGGTATCCTGGAATGAAGCAGCGTCTGACACGTGGCACAGTCCGTGGCAGCAGACAGGTCCCACCTGGGAGCTCAGAAATTCCATCACCTGTCACTCAGCCCTGCGATTCCTCGCTCCTGTCTCAGAGGGGGTGGCCAAGCATGGCCAAGGGATATGGCAGGGCTTGGGAGGGAGTGCAGGAAAGATCCACTCTGCCATCAAACCGTCGGAAAGGTGAGTGGAGACGGGCAGCAGCGAGGTAGGAGGCTGCAGGAGCAACTTCCCCGAAGAGTCGAACACTCGGCGAGATGGGAAACACAAAAGCAACCATCAGAGAATCAGCCCTGACATCCAGCACCCAACTGCTGAGAAGTACAGGCAAAGAGCAGAGAGCAGAGCTGGACGGTACAAAGGAAAATGCACTAGAAGGTCCCCAGGGCAGACGGGCCCAGGGAGGATCCAGCACACAAACAGGACTGTCCACCGAAATGGTGTCCGTGTGGAACCGCCAGGGACCCCCCGCCAGGGCACGCGCGGGGCCTTTAGACCCGGAGGAGGGGATTCCTGCCTGCTAGTCAAGTGTGAGAGGAAAAGGCAGAAGTCTGCAGAACAGCTCCCCCTTCCCAGAAAGCTTTTAGAACAGAGCAAGACGATGAACCAGCAAAGGTGGTGAAGAAGCAGAGGGTCCCCCAGGAAGGCAGTGAGGTTCTCTCAGCTTCCTGCTACACCCTGGAGGCTGCAGCCCCAGCAGTACCGTTCTCCTCTATCCCAGCAGTTTTGTAAGGGGAGACCAGCCTCAGAGAGATGAAAACAGGCCTGGCACAGTGAGTGCCCCACTGGCCGTCCTAGAGTCTGGATATGGTGGAGGCAGGATGTCTCTATGCCAAAGGCCTGTGTTGGGGACAGGCCAGGCCACCTCATCCAGGCCTTCTGAAACCAGGCTTGTTCTAAGAACAGAGACATCTCTCCTCAGAGTGCAGGGGACACCAAGAGACCTGGCAGAGAGGAGGATTTGCACCAGAGCGGTTGTTTCCCACTATTTCTGTAATACTATGACAAATCAGACCATTCCTGCCACCCGAACACCACCTCTGCTGGACACTCAAAGCCAAAGAGAGTCAGCACCTGAACTCCTGTGACAAGGAGCAGCCAGAGACTGTGGCAGAGAAGCTCCACAGGCAACACAGACACCCCTAAGAGCGGAGGGTGAACCTGGGACAGGGTCACAGAAGGCGTCAGAAAGTCCCCATGCAACCTCACACGCAGAGTGGGCATGTGTGGCCCTGGATGCACAGGGCTAGGGGAATGGGGTGGGCACCACCACAGCCCACAGCACCCACCTTCCTGACTACCCACGGGGACCCAGAGCTCCCAGGGGAAGGCCAGGAAAACACCTACCGCAGCCGCCAGCTTCTTTGGGTCTCGTCTCCTCCTCCTGGCTGTGCTTGGAATCCCAGGCAACCCTGAGTTTGGTCGCCAGCTCTTTGCTTGGAGGGACTTTCCTTTCTGCTGCCGGGGTAAAGAGGTGGACACTGACGTCTTTTCCACAGGATCTGAGAGGTCTGAGTGAGGCCCTGACTGTTCACCGGACCCCGTCGAGGCCCGGATGGTTGACAGCCTCCTTGTTCTGAATGTGGCCAAAGCACTGACTCCTACCAAGTTGGACTCCAGGTCCTGAGAGAAGTGTGCAGGCACCGGGGACCCACTGAAGTAGGAGGCATCTGCTGATGGCCGTGGGCTCCAGCCAAGGACCACCTCCTCAGGGGTGCTATGTTTTAGAAATTTTCTCATGGGGGTCCGCTTGGTCACTAGGGAGGGGCTCTCATCCTCCGAGGAGCTCATGCCTGGAACCTGTAAAGGCAAGACACAGAGGTCTGGCTCGACCACAGTGAGCCTCTAGTCGGCCTCTACACCCCCAGCCCAGGTATGTTTCCATTATGTAAGCACAATTGCCCAAGGAGTTGGGAATTGCCAGAGTTGTCCCTTAGAGAGGGGAACATGAGCGCCAGGGGGCCACAGGTGCTAAGATAGTGCCCAGTGCCAGGGCTGCAGGCTTCTTTGCGCGTAAGCATTGGTCAGCAATGCGATTTTTTAAGGGTAGGATTAAAATACAGATGACTTTCAGAGAAAAACTGTCCCCCTTCCCAAAGAATAAAAAGAAAGTGCCAAGACTTGTCAAGAAAATCATCTTAACATGTAAACTTACAACATAAAAAGACGAAACTGTGCACAAACAGGTAAAGCACGCTGGCCGTAGGTAGTGTGGCCATTGCCAGGGTACATGTTGGATCTATGAGTACAAATGTCCTAACACAATAATTAAGTAAACGAGATGAGGTATATATTAACCAGTGTGATGTAAGCGTTCCTAACTCTATATGAAATCAGCACATTGTACTCCATAAATGCATTCATGTATACATGATCTATGTGTTTATGATTTAATAAAAAAATTTAAAGTAAAAAAAAAAAAAGAATGTTAATATCCCAATCTCGAGCCCTGTGACGAACTGCTACAATGCCACCTCCGCCAATTCCTTCTTCCAAGATAAAGCCTTGCTGAAGCCAATCATACTCCTGTTCTTAGACCTTTTTTTCAGATACTGACAAATTATACTTGGCTGACAAGTGTGTGATCACCGTAAGGTATGCCTCTCCCCAGTGACCTTTGAAAAAGCAGTCCATGTCAAAATGACCTGACAGCAGGTGGAACGATCCAATTGTGTTGTGCAGCAATGACCTCTCAGTGCCTCAGACACAAACATTCCTGCTGCTAACTTGCACGGCGGGGCACCCAGATGATTTGCTGTCAATCAAGGCAATGCCAGACTTTTCATTTTATGTTTAATCCCACTCACAGAAAAATTTCTTGCACTTATCTTTTGGTAGTGGGAATAAGAGTGTCTAGTTACAATGTGTTAAGGAAGCTTCATTGTCATCAGGGCATAGGAGGAAGCTTCTGAAGCTTCTCTAAAAGAGAATAAAATGTTGCAATGGAATGATTTTCATATGATGCCTGCCAATACCATATGATCAGCAATTGCATGTCCAAGGCCTGGACAGAGCCAGGAATCAATAAGCATTCAAAACTAACACAGGAGAATCTCAGGGGCACACACAAGCATCCTTAAAACAGGGCCCCTCTAGTCAAAGGTTGAAATCTAAGATTATCTAAGAGTTCATCTGCTCAGGACCAGCTTCTACCTAGGGTGATAACTATGCCATCAGTAAGTAAAGGACACTAATTTACTAAATTTTGATACATATTTGTGCATAGAAAGGGTTTTCTGGTAGTCAGTTATGGCAGAAGCACAGCTAGAATGCATTTTAATGATTGTTCAAGTAATAAAGTGCTAAATTTCTCTTAGAACAAATATGAGTATATTGTTTTAAATATGAGGCCAATTAGTAATATAAAATGAAAATAGTGGGGAAAAGGTATTAGTTATTATTTGCTGTGTAACAAATTACATCAAAACTTCATGGCTTAACATAAACATTTGTAATCTCTTTCTGTGGGTCAGGAATGTGAAAGCTTTTCTGGGCAGTTCTGACTTGGTGTAACTGAGGTGTCGGCTTCAGCCATCTCAGGACTTGACTGGGGGGGGAGGGTCTGCGTCCAGGGTGGCTCAATACACTTGTCACTTGGCGCTAGCTGTTGGCAGGAAGCCTCAGTTCTTTCCTACCTGGCCTGGGCTGGTTGAGTGTCCTCCAGACATGGAACTGGATTCCTCCAGAGAGACTAGGCTAAGAAAACACAGCATGGGGGCCAAAGTACCTTTAATGACCTGGCTCCAGATGGCATACCCTTTTATTTCTGGAAAACCTATTGGTTACATACTAATCAGTCTTCCTCAGTACGGGAGGGGAATCCCACAACAGCATGACAGTCAGTAGACAGATCTCTGAGGGCCCCCTCGGGTGCTGGAGTCAAAACTTAGCTTAAAGAGAAGCCAGGAACCCTGCCCTGTGGTTGCCCTTCCCAATATGAGGCCCTCAGGACTCTGCTCTCATCTTCAGAGCACAGATGGGTGGGTATAAAATGGAAAGAGTCCCAATTTTCCCAGAAGTCCTGACATTTTCAAAGCCAGAGTCCGTCATGGTTTGTGTGTCAACTCCAGGAAGGTCACTTCCCTGTCCTCCAATCTCAGCTGGCCATGGTCAGGGGTCCAGGGAAAGGGGCCAGGCACTCAGGCATGACTCTAATTTTGTAACTGAATTCTCTTTGTTAATGGCAAATGATATAAAGTTGTAGCAAATAGTCCAGTTTCACGTATTTCTAGTCCTACTCCCTATAGCTAACTTCTGCTAGCAACTTGTTACCTATCCTTCTAGCACTTTTCCTTATAAGCAAATATAGCACATACATCCCACACACAGAGAAAACCTGGGTTCATATTTTCATCATGTCATACACGATTTTCCAGATCACCGATAGCTTTCTATCTCACTGCCTTTTGAACATGTATAAAGGAATATTTTAATGTGGCATAATGAGATAGTACAAAAGCAGAGTTACATGTGTAATTGTCACCAAGACCTTAGAATGAGGACAAGGTAGAAAAAGTTTGAAAAAGGTGGTCTCACAAGGGTTCTTTCTGCAAGCATTTATTTAGTGGAGAGTGCTAGAACACCCAAAATCTATTCTCATTGAATTCTTATAGCACTTTTTTGAAGTAAGTATGATGTTGTCAAGGTACTAAGGGCAAATTCAAAACCAGAGGACTGACTGGGCCTGAAGCAGGGAAGCAGCATCAATAAGTGAGCTGGAATTGGTGAAATCAAGGCTTATTTTCTTCCTGTGGGACCAACATCTACAGAGATCTGGCTTTACATCAAAGAAAGAGGGGAGGGATCATGACCATTTACAGAGCTTCTACTGGGTGGCTCTTGGTATATTTTTGTTTTGTACATTGTTTTCTTTAGCAAAACCATTAGAAATTGATTCATGTCAATTTCAAATAATCTGAAAGTTAGGATTTCCTTCAGAGCATGAGTCAGCACCAGAAACTGTCCGGATATGTTCAGTGAGCCCACACCCCTCTTCCATCCCACCAGTTATGCAGGGGAGGGCTGGTTTCTCTGAGTTCCTTCAGGTTTATCTAAGTATTCTTTTTTTTTTTTTTGTAGAGACAGAGTCTCACTTTATCACCCTCTGTAGAGCGCTGTGGCATCACACAGCTCACAGCAACCTCCAACTCCTGGGCTTAGGCGATTCTCTTGCCTCAGCCTCCCGAGTAGCTGGGTCTACAGGCTCCTGCCACAATGCCCGGCTATTTTTCTGTTCTGCAGTTCGGCCAAGGCTGGGTTTGAACCCACTACATTCAGTATATAGGATCGGTGCCCTACTCGATGAGCCACAGGCTCCGCCCTTGTCTAAGTATTCTAATAGGTGAGAAATGGCATCTCATTTGCATAGTCGTTTGAATTTGATTTCCATGATAAGTAATGAAGTTGAATGTCTTTTCACATACTTATTTACCATGATTTGTCTCCTTTGGAAACTAAAAGAACTAGAAACCAAACACATCTGTCACATCACTAAGGCCAAACAGAACAAACTCACCTGTTGA
>CAUYON010162234.1:0-27478 GCA_963573935.1 Arctocebus calabarensis | reverse complement strand
AATAGTTTCACAAAGAATTTGGTGAGTCTCTTCTCAGCAGTAACCATCTCCCTGACTTCTTCCACTTGGAATACGAGGTGCTATCTCCAAATGTAAACCATGCATCAACATAAGGACTGGCTCGGCGCCTGTGGCTCAACCGGCCCGCCAAATAACAATGACAGTTGCAACCAAAAAATGGCCGGGCGTTGTGGCAGGCACCTGTAGTCCCAGCTACTTGGGAGGCGGAGACAGGAGACTCGCTTGAACCCAGGAATTAGAGGTTGCTGTGATGCCACAGCACTCTATTCAGGATGACAGCTTGAGGCTCTGTCTCAAAAAAATAAAAATAAAAAATAAATAAATAAAACATAAGGACTGAATTTGAGGGCAGTAAGATCCCCATTGCAGGAGGTCGCTAAATATTGCAGGAGTGATTTCTATCATGAGAGGATAGAAATCTATCCAGATAAATCTATTGCAAGAGTGATTTCTATCTATGACCTGAGAGGACTCTTCTAATTCTCAGGTCTTATAATGACGCCCAGGGCTATCCTCCTTCTGTAAGTGATGCCACCCCTGTGCTGTCCTTGGTGCTGAATTCTATGCCAATGAACTTTGAAAGCAGACCGTGGCAAGCAGAATAATAATCCTTTCTGTGTTTCTCACTATAAGATACAAATTAATCTGGGCACAGTGGTTCGTGCTTAATAGTCCCAGTTACTTGGGAGGTGCATGTAGAAGGATTCCTCCCGCCCAAAAGCTTGGGACTGTGGCATGCTCTGATGGCACCTGTGAATTAATGCTTCAATTTCCAGAATATTCTGGTGATCAGAATGAGGTTCTCCTGAAACTTCTCCCATTTCTATCTTCTGCTAGTCGTTGCTTGTTCCTCCTCAACCTTATGCTGAAAAACTGGGAAGCAGAAAGCCTGACTGCTTCCAGCTCAGTCACCGACAGGCTGCGTGACCCAGAGCAAATACCTGCTCTGTGGCGAGCCTCTGACCCTTCATCTGTGCAATGGAGATCATTCCACCAGGTGACAGAATGCTTGAAATCAGACTTGTGGCAACGTGTAAGTGTTTTGAAATTGGCAACACTGTGAGGATTCCTGTTCCAGTGAGTATGAAGTGGAGCTTCTCTCGGGTGGGAAGCAAAGAAGGCGGTGAGGCGTTGAGTTAAGCTGAAAAACTCTTGAGGAATTTTTCAGAAAAATGGTCCAGTTGGCTTCCCTGTGGGTAAATGGAAACCTTTTCAGATGGTGCCTGGTGACATTTGCAAGCATCACAAACTTTGAGAGTGGAGGCAGGCAGTGATGCATCTCTGAGTAGGAAGGATGGTGTGTTGGCGTTTGTACTCACTGAGCTGAGGGGCAGTGTCACTGAGTCAGGGAAATGAGGTCCGCAGAGTAAAGGGTTGGTGGGCTGGACGTCAGGACCCACATTCTCATCCTGGCTCAGCCACTCACCTGCTCACAGAGTGGAGAGTAGCTGGGCTCCACTCCAACTTACCCACTGACTAGCTGTGTGACCTTGGGACAGTCCTTTCACTACCCCAAACCTCAGTTTTCTCTAGTGCAAAGTTTACTACAGTCTGTCCACCAGGATGATAATGAGAATAAAATGAACACGGGTGACAAAGAGACTGCCACCCTAAGGCCAGTAGCATGGTGGGTATTTAACCTTTGTAAGCCTCGGTATTCGTCGTCTGCAAAATGGAGACAATAAGAGATCTCACAGAGATGGAAATGGGACAAGGATGAGCAGAGCCACCCTTGCCCCTGTTTGTTATCGCTGGCCTCGGGCAACCCGACCTGGAATGAAGGGTGAGACTTGGTCCTTGCCAGCTCCCGGCTTCTCCCAAACTGAGTTCTCTGAGTTCACCAGCCTACAGCTCTCCCAGGGAGCCGAGGAGGGGAAAGCAAACCATTCCATTTCCCTTTCTCCTCTGATTGGAAGGGCCAGACATCAAGGTCCAGGGAGCAAACAGACTTCTTCTCCATCAGCTTCCATGGAGCTCTAAGGACATGGCTTAGAGGTGGTGGGCTCAGAGCGTCCAGATGCAGACTCTGGCTGTGAATTTAAAAATCTTGGTGTTCTGTGGAGCTCCCAACTCCAGGCTGGCACTCTCTCTGCTGCTGGCATCCTTGACAGGAAAATTAATTGCTGCTGTCATTCTGCTTTTTGTTCCAGTCCATATCTCAGGAATAAGAAATCTGAATGACATTAAGTAACCTGTCCGTAAAAGCCCTTTCTAAAGACCAGAGCAACCACAGAGAGATGGGCTTCACAGCTGGGTGGGGACCAAGGGCAGCTCCCCACTGACAACCTGGCCATTCTCCACGAAAGGGGAGGCTATGTGTGGACACACAATGGGACAGAGGCTGTCTCACTTTCCCTGGGAGGCACAGGAAACTGAGCCGCTGACCCAGCCTGGCATACAACACAAGCCCTCGCTCTCTCTCACCCGGGGGCGCATGGCACCACATTCTTCCTGCTGGCCTGGTGTGAATTCTTCCCCTCTTGGCTCAGTGGTTATCAGCAAAGCTAATTCAGGTTCCAATTCTGTGGCCGCACACCACTGACCTGCCTGGGGTTGAGGGGTCCGTGGTGCCAGCACTGAGTGTGCTACTTTGGGAAGGCTCATGAGCCAGCACAGGTAAGTTGCAGGTACTTTTGCCAGACTTGGCTACCTCCTTATGTCGATAGCAGAGTTGACATGTGCTACTGTCAATGTCAGGCCTGTGTAAAAAATCACATCCATTCTTGGGACAACTGTAGAAAAATAAGGTCATGTACACACTCCTCCACCATGTAGGGTATTCCAAAGGCAAAATGACTTGCCTCAATCCAGTATTTCAAATTCCTGCCACAGTTCTTGTTAGGGAAAAGCTAAATAATTCCCCAGTTCCCATGCTAAAGGAAACATCAAACAAAAGAAATGATGGCACAGAAAGTGCATTTCCACCACACTTCACCCATCACCACTGTGTCCTGAGCATCTACTAAGTGCCCAGCATTTGTTTAAGATGCTCTAATGTGGGGGACAGGTCATAAACTCAGAGGCTATAGAAAGGACAGGGCACTTTGGACAGCACTTTTCAATAACTTTTTAAATCATGGAACCCTTCTTCAAGTGAAATGTTATACAGAAACCTGAATGGACGATGGATAAAAGCAGAGATGTCACGGTAGGAGGAGGAGATGGAGGAGGAAGTCCCCGAGTCCTGCCCACATGGTCCTTCCTTTAACCCTTCTTCAGTATGCAAATGGAAAAACCACCCATTTGCTCAGTATCTCTTGAGCACCTTGCTGGGTGCCAGGTCAGTAACACTGAAACGCACACACACACAAACACGACGACAGCCTGCCCTGGCTCCCTTCTGTTATAGATGAAGATGCTCTTGCCCCAGGAGGGACAGTGACTTGCCCAAGGTAAGAGTTACAAGACCTATAAACTCAGTCTCTGGACTCCACATCCAGTGCTCTTTTCACACCATATCATTCTGCCTCTATCTGACAATAGCTCCCGTTCTAGAACCCATGAAATAGCAAAACCTGAATTCCTGTCCCAACCTGTCTGCCAGAGAAGCTGCCGGCCAGTGAAAAAGATAGCAACGTAACCTAAAGTGTGTAAGAGCTTTTTGCTCTTATGTTTGGGAGGAAATTCCCTGGTTCTTTGGAGTCTGTCTACTTATGGTCTTAATTACTTGCAAGTACAAGATCTTGCAATCTGTGCCTGGGGACTCTTTGAATTGCAGATTAATATTCAACTAACTGAAACGATCTTCAGAAGGAGGCTTGTGGTAATTAAGTTGGTTAGAGAACACTTCAAACTAACTTTTTTTCATGGCATGCAAGTGCTATAAATTACCAGCAGAAAAAAGGCCAGTCCCTTAATAGTACAACTTGGGAGTTGGGGGTACTTCTTGGGAGCTGAGGGGAGTACCTCATTCAGAGGGGGCATCCTTGGGGACCCCTTCTCAGGGACTGGGGAACACAGATTGTGAGGTGGGAACTCAGGGGCTGAGAAAGTGGTGAAGCTGTGAACGGCAGGGCTGGGGGTTCTGTCGGGCAGACTCACGTCTATGACTCAGACTGTATTTTCCCTGGGACCCAGTGACCCCCTCCCCTCAGAGAAGGAGGGGTATTTTAGGGTGAGAGAAGTTGGGAGGGGTGGGTATTTCAAGAGCTGTGGCTGGGACTACTGAACAGAACCTAGAAAGTCAAAATGCTGGGTCATATCTGGTTTCCTAAAGAAAAGGGGAATAAAAGAAGCCTTAAAAGACTTGCCCAATGCTGCAGGTATTTCAGAAAATAATTTTCGGTACTATTGCAGAGCAATCTGCATATTTTAGGCTAGGTATTTTGGTGTGGCATTGCACACAACACACCAGTGTAATACAATAGGGTCTGTCACACGTGATTTGCTACTAATGTAGAACTAAGCTGGTGAATAATTTATTTTTCATACTAAATAACAGAAGTGTCAAGGTTGTGATCACTTCCCACTCTATCGCTCGCACATCTAGATGTTTTCTTAAATGGGGGAGAAAGGGTGAGGTTCCACTGCCAGGAGCCACGGAGATTGCCCATCACTCCCAGCTGGCACATGCCACTGTGTCTGGGAGGAATAAAGGCTGAGAAAAATCACTCTCAAGGATGTGGTGAAAATCCTCTTGACAATGGGAAGCCATTAGGTGTGGCAGTGCAGGTGAGTCAGAGGGTGGAGGGAGAGAATTCCCCAGCCAGAGCACTGGGTTCCACGGCGGCTCCCTATGTGGCAGCCACATTCTCTGGCACAATATGGGGGTGTGCGTAAGGGGGCTGGTGGGAGCGGTCACAGTTGGTGGCCATCCCATAGTTGATGGAGAAATGCCAGGCGGGGAGGGGCTGTCCAGGCTTCAGCCTCTGCCTTTAGTTGAGGACAGATGCTTTCAGGGATTGCTGTGCTTGGATGTGACCACCATAAGATTGCAGAGGACCCTAAAGGGGACTGAGGAGGAAGGTGGCATGGAGATGAGGGGCAGGGGGAAAAAGGGTCCTGATCAGGGAGAAGGGAGGCCTGGGCCCTTCCTGGATCTGCCGCTGCCCAGCTGTGGGATTTGGATGGAATCATCTCCTCTTCATATCTCACTTTCCTCGTCTATAAAAATGACATCAGAGAAGCCAAAACAACATGCAGAAAGCTGTGTGTGTCTGGCAAACTCACTTATGTGAATATAGAGAAACTGGAAGGTGTCTCAAAAGTCGCCCCTAAAGTCAAATGGGAAATTATAGCTAAATGTTCCTTTATTTACAAAACATTAGTAACAAAATTTTACAAAGAGGTGGCCAACATGCAGAGAATATTTTGTAAATATTTTGTCAAATTTGGTAATGAATATTTTGAAAATACTGGATAAAGCCTATAGCATAGGCAGTGAAAATGGATCCCTCAGCAGATTGAGCTATTATTATTATTATTATTATTATTAAACAATTTAAATGGCCAACAATAGGCAACTGGTTAGGCAGATCACGGTATATCTGCAGACTATTATGTAGCTATTCAAAAAGATAATTATGTGGTAAATAAAAGAACAATTATGCCATGCTGTTGAGAAAAAAAGAAAAACTTCTATTACATGCCATATGTATACGTTAGGGTAGGATGATATATGCATATGAGTAAAGAAGGCAAAATAATGGGCAGACATACATTTTGCTCCTAAAATTCTTACTTTTTTTCAGTTAACAAATAAGCGTATTGGGTCAGATGTTCCAGGGGAATGGGGTCTCCAATGCTGGCACTTGGAGGCCCAGGTGCACTCTCACCTCATTAGCAGTGGGTCCTGGGGGTCCAGCTCTCAGAGTGTCGGGGAGTCAGGGAGTGCCCACACTGGAGCTGAGCATGGGGTGACTTTAAGCGCCTGCCCAAGCAATGTCAAAGCAGCCCCACTGACTCCTTCTTTGCTTAATTTGTGTCAATCGATTTCCTATTTTTAATTAATAATTCTAATTATGATGCAGCAAATTTACCCAACGGCCATGACTGAATTAATCAGGGTCTATTGATTGGGCTTGCAGAGTTAGCCCACAGTTTCTGACATCATCGATTTCCTGTTGGGAACAAACAAGAAAACACAAGGAGGGCAGACACAGCTGTCATCTCTGTGGTGCCCAGGAGGCCTAAACTGTCCTCTGCCCCCACCCCACCACCCCTCCAAACCCACAGCCACCAAGGCCACCAGGCGGCAGTCTTCCCTAGGAGCCAATCCGGCCCTTGTTAGCGTCCCTGGAAGCAGGAACACTCACTGACTGAGGGCCAGCCCTGGCACAGGGGCTCTGTACAGAGGGCCAGCCAGTGAGACTGCGCTTTGTTTAGCATGTGTTTAGAATTCTGCTGCTGTGTAAGCGAGTGGAGATGAACTTCCATCTCACTGCCTTGTTGGAGTTAGTACCTTGGAGATACTTCCTTCCTGCTGCATCATTTTGCAGAGGCCCATGCCCAAGACAGCCCACAGAGTCATTTGTTGCACAGCTGCGTTTGCAGCTCAAGTCTCTGGCCTCTGTGCCCTCTCCCACCCATGGGAAGCTGAGCTGAGGGAAACAGGAGGGTAGGGACAACTTTCACTGTGTGTCTCTGCCCTCCACCGTGGGCTCCCCATCAAGCAGGGAAGACTGGCAGTGCCAATGCAGCCAAGGTGAGCCAGGCTGCCCTCGACCTTGCCCTCCATCTCGGGCTCTGTGCTTGCCTCTCTGTTATTTCCTCCGGGGCCTTGAGAATTCAGGTCTTCCAGCCTGAGCCCAGGTCTCCAGATGCCATACCTGATCTTGGTACTGACACAGTGAATTATGTTACACACCTGCAACCCCATCTCCTACGGGCCTCCTCTGTGCTGCACACCTTACTCATATAATCCCATCTCCACAACTCACTAAAGAACAGATGTATGAGGAAACTGAGGCTGAAAGAGAGAAAGTAACTTGCCATATCCCCACAGCAAATAAGAAGCAAAAATTTGAAGCTGGACTGTCTTATTCCAAATCCCATCACGACTCCTTTGCAAGGGGAAGAAAAGAAGGATATCCAGGGGGATGTATAATAGTGGAGTCTGTATCGGATGGGTGTAGTCTCATAACAACACTGGGGAGGGGTCCAGAGAGGGCCCCCTGTCAGCAAACAGAAGAATGAGACTGAGCCGGCCAAAGGTAGGGAAGTATGAGGAATAATGAAGAATAGTTCCAGCTGGATACAGGCTGGCTTAGGCCAAGTGAAGAGCAGAGAGGAATGAGGCTGGAGGAATAGTTGGGGCCAGATCATGAGGAGAATCTGAATCAATTTCAAGAGGAAAATCTGAATTCCCTCTTTGGGGCCAGTGAGAGTGTCCGTAGTCTTTGAGCAGAGGAGGCTATGGTCAGGTGGCAATTCAGGGATCATGATGTAATTATGATGGGTCTGAGTGGGAAGAGGACAGAGGAAGCACAGGGACCATTAGAAAGTTGTTACAAGACCTAGAACCAAGACAGGAGAGATGGGGCGGGAGGAGAGAGGCATGAAGAGTTGAGTAGGGTTGATAACACCTGCAATAGATTGACTGTGGGGCTCCTGGGCTTTGTGTTCAGATGACTGCTGTGTCTGTCATTGGATCAGGGCCCACACAAATCCAATATGGTCTAATTTTAACTTGATTACATCTGCAAAGACCCTATTTCCAAATGAGGTAACATTCACAGGCTCCAAGTGGACATTCATTTGGAGGGATGCTATTTGAACCAGTACATGGGAGAATAATACAACTGCCTAACACAGTGGCTTCCTTCTAGAGCTAAATGAGATTTAGTTATGTGAAACAACTGGCTTCCATTATCCCTCTTCCAAGCACAGAGTTTGCTACAGAATCCCCAGCCAGGAAACCTTACAAAGACATTGGGAAGGACAAATACAAGAGGAAGAGTGATAGGCACCAGAAACTGCTTTGAGATACCCTGGGCATCCAGGAGTAAGAACTGGGATTGTCCATCACTCATCAAGTGTCCTGAGGAGGCACTTCCCAGCCCCACCTCATCATTCCCCAGCAAAAAGATGTCAATTTCTACAAGAGGCAGGCAAATTAAAACAGCTGTGAATTCTCTTCTTCCATCTTCATGGACTTCCTGTTGGCATTGCAGCACCTATAGTAACCTGTAACAAATGACAAGAATGAACTATGAGTTCTAACAGCCCACCCCAGAGAAAATAACCACATGCAAGATGTATACCTCACGGCTGCATCTCACCCAGAAGCTTACTGTTACCAGCTCTAACCTAGTCAGTGATGTCCTGGTAAATCCTGAACAACCAGCTCTTCAAAGAAAAGAAAAAAAGAAAAAAGCAACCCTGATTTGTAGCATGTGCCAATTTCCATGGTGTAAATATTCCTGCCATAGTTGATTTCAAGCTTATCAATATGAAGTAACAAAATACAGAGTTGCCAAGAGATGTGCACATCCAGCTCTCATGAGGTAGTGCAAGACAGCCTGAGAACTCTATTGCATACCCTTATCTGGGGACCATATGGATATCTACACAGTCAGCATCCTTTTGGATCAGTCATTTCTTCAGTGTTCATGAGTCAACTGGTATGAGCTCCAATATTGCCAAATGTATTAATTCATAAGGGTGAGAGTCATTTGAACAGCTGTGATGATGCAAAAGGTGCTCTGGGTTAGATCTGAATACAGATTTTGCCACTTACTAGCTATATAACTTGCTTGTTAAGTGATTCATCATTCATTCGATGGTTAATTAATATTCACTGTGATAGGATGATGGGGAAATAAAGATGAAAAACATAAAATAGTCTCTGGGTCAATAATTTCACAATCTGGTGAAGAGAGTCACAAAAATTATAATATCATGGAGTAGGTATTAGTTTCCTCTCCTATGCAAAGAGGGTAAGATGTCTATCTAAGAATATTGGATGAGAACACATGTGGCAAGCTCCCAACACAATATCTGGAACAGAGTAGGGGCTTGGCAAAATGTTTGATAAATATAGCAAAGCAAACCTGTGACAGGAGAAATTAATTTATTCATCAAATGAACTGCACACACCTGTAAGGCACCATGCTAGAAGACCTGGGGAAAGACAAATGGCGTTGAGCCATAGTCTAAGAGGATGATGGGAAGATCCCACCTGTCTCCTATTCTGAATCTCTGCTCATCCACTGGTCATCTTCTTTCTCTATGCTAGTAGGGGGTGGGCTGGAAGGAGGGATGGTAAGATTCATCAGAGCCTTCCTATTTGGGGTGGCCAGGTTGGTGATCACTGTCTTTGTGACAGGCGAGATATCCTTCCATATTTCTAGGTATCAAATCATGGAATGAGATAGGGCAAAGAATTTGCTGCTTATTTATAGAATTATCTTTTCCTTCTATTTAACTGTTTTTTAAAAAATCCACTTTAACTCAGTAATTACCACCATATGGCCAATCTTTTTTTAATTATATCATGCCTCCTCTTCCCTACTCTATCCCATATTTTTTCTCCTTTCAATGATCAATTAGCATCATTTACCAAAGAGGATCATTTATTTGCTGCTACCCCATTGCCCCAGGTTTGCAAAATAACCTTCATTTCTCTTGAGTACTTTTCCTACAATACTTGGGTGCTGCCATCAGAGTGCAATAGGGTGCCTCATTTTCAAAGTTCAAAGAATTGTATCTGAGCTCAGAATCACAACTCTGAATTTTCCAATTAACACAGAACAATTTGTCATTTTATACTTAAAACAAAAAATCTCCTTTCCATCCAGCTAATTTTTCCCTCTTCTGGAAGCAAGGAGTTAAACACAATTTAAACACAGTAACTCTTAGCAACGCCCTTGACAACCTGCAACATTGACAAATTGTCTCTGATCCAAAATGCCTTCTTTTACAAAGCTTTCAGCTACAAAACCAAGCTGACAGCTGAATATCACCTTCAAAACGACAAGTTTAAATGAGTTATTACTTGTAAAGGGCTTAGAAGAGTGGCTAACACACAATAAGTGCTATATAAGTATTTGAAGCTTTATTTTAGTTTATGATTCATAAAGAATGTAAATCCAGTCCTGCAGGGATTACCAATGAATGAGTTTCCCTTAGTCTGGTTTAATCATCTGCTCCCTGTGAATGGGGAAAGGATCACCCTATCAAGACAGAAAGTTGTCCCAAAGGTGGCCTAGCTTGGGCAGGGGCTGATTTCTTTTCCTCCTGAAGTTCTCTCTTGTTCACTCATAGTCACTGGACTTTGGCCATAATCTCCTAATTACAGGAATGCTAGACTGGGGTTAATTTTTTTCTTTCCTTTTCAAGTTAAGCCAAGAAGAGCTGCTGGAGAAGCACGGCTAGGGTGAGTGTGATTGATTAAATTATCATAAGCAATAAAGGACAGAGGAGGGAAGACTCCCAGGCCGGGCCCGCTGCTACTGCAATGGAGCGTCATCTGTGGACAAAAGGACATCAGGCCTGGCAGAGATGGTCAGACTGATAGGCAGCCTCGGTACCACCTCAGGGAATTGCTGACACCCCAGGGTCCTTCAGATGGTACTAATGATGGTAATAACAGTGATGACCATTCACTACTTTCTGTGGGGCAAGCACATTTCATTCTTTAACTAATACTCATCTAAATGGGTATGAAAAATGCCCATTTCCCAGATAGGCAAACTGACACTCAGAAGCTTACTCAAGGTCACACAGCTGGTTGAGTGAAGCAGCATAGTGGGACCAGATCTGTCTAGCTCAGGGGTCCTCGAACTACAGCCTGTAGACCACATGCTTCGGTGTGAATTGTATTTGTTCCTGTTTTGTTTTTTACTTCAAAATAAGATATATGCAGTGTGCATAGGAATTTGTTCATTTTTTTTTTTAAACTATAGTCTGGCCCTCCAACGGTCTGAGGGACAGTGAATTGGCCCCCTGTTTAAAAAGTTTGAGGATGCCTGGTCTAGCTGGTTTCTTTCTTTTTTTTTGGAGACTTTACTTTGTCACCCTCAGTACAGTGCCATAGCTCACAACAACCTCAAACTCTTAGGCGCAAATGACTTTTTTGCCTTAATCTCCTGAGTAGCTGGGACTACAGATGTCTGTCACCACTCCCAGCTAGTTTTTCTATTTTTAGTAGAGATGGATTCTCACTCTTGCTCAGGCTGGTTTTGAACTCCTAAGCTCAAGCAATCCACTCACCTTGAATTCCCAGAGTGCTGGGATTACAGATGTGAGCTACTGCGCCCAGCCACAGCTTTTTTTTGAGACAGAGTTTCACTGTGTCACCTTCGGTAGAGTGCTGTGACATCACAGCTCACAGCAACCTCAAACTCTTGGGCTTAAGTGATTCTCTTGCCTAAGCCTCCCAAGTAGCTGGGACTATAGGTGCCTGCCATAACACCCACTTGTTTTTTTGTTGCAGTTGTCGTTGTTATTTTAGCTGGCCCCGGGCCAGGTTCGAACCCACCACCCTCAGTGTACGTGGCCAGCGCCCTACCCACTGAACTCCAGGTGCCGTCCCATAGCTGTTTTTTCTTACCATCGGCACTCAGGGTCCTCTGGCCCTGCTGGCCTGACTACATCCTTCTTTCCCTCTCACCTCTTCCCCAGAGGTGCTTGCCTGCTCCCTGGTGTCTGAGGGTGACATCCTCCTCAGCGTCCACAGGCTCCAGTTGCTGGAGTGCTCTGGGGAGCCGAAGCCCAGAGGGCGTTTGCCAGTGCCTTTGTTCCAGGCCTAGAAATGACTAGAGCAGGTCCCTACCCTCCAAGACCTGGCGAGAGTTTTCCCAAAGGGAATGTCAGCCAGCCTCCAGAGCACAGTAAGGCTGGCCAGGAAGAAAGAGACACGAAAAACAGGCCCTTGGAGACAAGACTTGAGAGGTTTCAAGGAAGGAGCAGCTTGCCAGTGAGACAAAGGGGGAGGAGCCGGTGAAACAGTGAAGTCTGTGAACATGCGAGGAGGCTGGGAGGGGCGTCACCCGTGTGATGGGCAGGGTCCCCTGCAGCTCTTCAAGGAGCAGGGCTAGCCCAAGGACAAGGCTGGCCAGGTCACAGTGCGAGGGAAGCCAGGCTCTGCCCCACAGGAACACCACCTCCCATGAGTGCGCGTCTGTCTCCGGAGCATGTGGAGCCCCCAGCACAGTTCAAGCTCTGACCCTCCCACCCCATTCCAGTGGCTGAGCAGGGCATGGACCAGCCATGGGCTGGCCTGCACTCAGCTGCCCACGGGTATTGGAAGGTACCCGCAGAGTCGTGGGTGAACCCCAAGTCCCCACCCAGGGCAGAGAGTGGAGACAGAAAACCCTGGTTCTATCATCCGAGGCCGCCAGCAGCCCACTACTATGTGTGATAGTGTGAATGGGGTGTGGTGCCGCTGGCGAGTGTGCTCCAGCGCGTGTGAGAGTGAACACCTGCGTACGTGGGCAGAGAGGGTGTGAGAGTGTGTGGGCACGTGCGTGAGACTGTGTGAGTGTGTGTGAGAGTGTGTGTGTGGCTGTGCGGCTGTGGAACAGTGCTGATGTGAGGCTACAGAGAGGAAGGGTCCTTCACAGGCACAGTCGGCCAAGTGCACAGAGCCAAAGAGACTCTGATACGGAAAGAAAAATGTGGAGAGTGAGACGCCCAGAGAGGCTGGAAGCACACAGGATAAAGAGAAATGGAGATCTGTAGAGAGAGAGAGAGAAGAGAAAGAAACCGAGAGAGCTAGGTTGGAGAAGAAAAATGTTGAAGAGAAACAGAGATTTAGCAGAGAGGGCAGAGTCATCCGCACTCCCCGCTAGATGGGGGCCCTCTCAGATGGCTTTGGTGAGTCAGCCTAACAGTGAGATGGGTCACTGCAATCCCAGGCTCATGGGAATCTTGTTTGATTCCTCCCTTCGTTCACCAGTTCTGCGAGTGACTAGGAGCGGATGGTCCCGGAAGCCTCTGACAGTACTCCCCTTCCCAAGCACTCATCCTGACATGACATCCTTCTTCTGCTGACCTAAGTCTAATTTACTTGGGGAAAATCTTTCCCTGGCCCCCAAATCAAATCACAGGGAGGGAAGGGGGTTGGTTGAAAGGAATCAAGAGAAATAAATGTATTCAACGAGTGTATTTTTATTCCAATAAAACTTGATTCAATAACCCCCATGAATGTTTCATGTGCAGGAGGCTGCCCCCTGCTGTGGCCAGCACATGTTACCTTCCATTGGGGGGCCACTGGCCCCTACCTCAGCAACCCACCAGCTCTGAGAGAAGTCAGGAAAGGCAAGTCCCGTCCAGTCTCCCAGCTGACACCAGACTAGCTCCCCAGAGACCTGGCTCTGTTTCAGGAGTGGGGCAGTGCTGAGAACTTGGGATGGAGGCTACATTCAAATACTGACTTGTGGGGGGACCTCACTCTGTGAGCCTCAGTTTTCTTTTCCCATCCTTAGACATTCTTACGGGGATCAATAAAGACGCAGTGTGAAATACTTCAAATACATCAGTTATCATCCTTCCTGGAGACTGAGAGCCAAGGTATGGGTCATGCTGAAACTTTTATCCCTCTGACAAATTTATCCCCTCTAGCTCTGGGCTTGCAAACCAATTTCACTGCTATCCATTTCCTCTGATCTTTACCCACCCATTCCAAGCCACGCTCAGTAAGTTCACCAGGGGAGTGCTGTGTTGGGGCTAAACTGGGGAGGGGACAGCAACTGGCTATTGTTTTATCATCACAGAAGCACCCCCCACCCCAGCTCAGGTCACATGGGCCGAATGTGTGAGACTGAGTCCACTCCTGGACAGTACCTGATCCAAACCTGAGCAATCAGAACATTCCCTGGCCACAGTGATCAGCTCTGGGATGATTGCCCAATTAGGCCAATGGGACTCAATCCTGGGATTTTTGCAGGAACTAGGTAAGAAGGTGCTTGCTTCCTTTGGGCTGTTAGGCTGGAAGCCTGTGGTGTCCATCTCTGTTATTCTTGGGAAGAGAAGACTTGAGGATGAAGCCAACAAAAAGGAAAACAGAGCCAAGGTGGAGACTGCAGATGTCATCTGAGCCCCTGACACCACTGTGTGCGCCAGCCACCCTTGTCCTTTCTAGTTACAAGAGGCAATAAATCCCCCATTCTGTCTAAACTCTAGGTTGGATTTCTATCATGTGCAGTTAAAAAGTACTGTTTAATGCCTGGGATCTGAGCATGTCTTTCCATTTTACTAATTAAGGCCTTCTTCCCTGGGGAAATGCCTGGAAATGGCTGGGGAAGAGGGTTTGGGAGAAATGGTGGAACTTCCTGCTGGTTGGTTCCAGACCCCCACCCCTGAAAGCACCTTTAAGAATTCCAGTGCAATCAGAGAAAGTAATGTTGCCTCCACACCCCGACCACCCAGAGGACACTGATGTCCTGAGAATTCTCAGCTCCACTCAGCACGTTGGTTCAGGGCCCTGTCGGGCAGCACTTGTGGGCACCCATCCCTACCTCGCCTGCTGCTCTTGCCCCTCAGTGTTGTCATCAATCAACCCAATCAATCAACTATAGTGGAGTGGAAGGATGGGCTCAGCATGAGAGAGCCAGGAGCAGGTCAGATGCCCTCGGAGCCGCCATCTCCTGGTCAATGAGATGAGGGGGTTGGACAAGATGCGCTCCAATATCTTTTATACTTATGATTCTTTATTCCATTTTAGACACTTGGAGAAATAAACATTTAAAAAGAAAAAAACTGTCCTTAACCCTACAATCTCTTTGGGAATAGAAGACATATGTAAATAAACAAAAGAAGTTATAGAAAAAAAGACATCAATAATGCTGTCTTCACCAAGGTGAAGTCTTAAGTAGATGATAATTGGCTAGAATGGTCTGCAAGCCCCTCCCTGGCTCTGAGAATATTTCAGAAGAGAGATGCTATGTTTCAGGGAGACAGAAATTCAGCAGCCAGAGCCCGGGGCTCAACCCCAAGTAGTTATATATAGGAGATACTGGGATCAGAGGAGCGTCCCAGGTGCCCCTGCCCTCTCTGTGGTTTGGCAATGTGTGGAACCAAGACCCAGATGGGTTGGTGTGAGCCAGAAAACTCAAGAGGAGGAGGATGGGAGAAAGGAGGGAAGGGGAAAACACAGGAACTTGTAAGGAGTTCCTTTTTGCTCTCGTTCACTATTTTTCCATTTGCAAGAGTTTGCAAATTTTAAAGTGGTTTCTGGCAAGAAAGAAAAATTCTGTGCAGAGCCAGAGGATGCCTTGTGGCTGGAGTGTGGGGACAAGGGAGTCCAGAAAGGGGCTGGCACTGGGAGCGACAGGCCATGTGAGGGCTCTTGAGTCAGCCATGAGGAAGGACATAAGGAGTCTGGGTCTAGCCAGACGGGTAGTGAGTCTGGAGGCTCTGGTGAAATCCAGGATCAGGGTCAGGCAAGAGGTCAGATATAAAGCCCTCTGCAGGCTCTGTGCCCGTAGCTCAGTGGTTAGGGTGCCAGCCACATACACTGGGGCTGGTGGGTTTGAACCCGGCCTGGGCCAGCTAAACAACAATGACAACAATAAGAACAGAATAGCTGGGCATTGTGGCGGGCACCTGTAGTCCCAGCTACTTGGGAGGCTGAGGCAAGAGAATCGCTTAAGCCCAAGAATTTGAGGTTGCTGTGAGCTATGATGCCACAGCACTCTACCAAGAGTGACACAGTGACACTCTGTCTCAAAAAAAAAAAATGCCCTCTGCAACGGGGGAATAGAGTGCCACTCTGGCCCTGAGTCACAGATGGCTGAGCCCTCCTTGCAGGCAGGCCTGGATATGGTGGCAGATTCCAGAAGGTGCAGGGGTCTCAGGTCTGCTGGCAAGGCCCCCATATGAGGAAATGCAGGGGGGTGCCCAGCGGAGGGGTCAACCTTGGTTCACCTGGAAAGTCAGAGGCTTGGCAAAGGGACCTCTGAGCTCCCTGGTAGTGCCAGTGATTGTGCCAGATGGTCTAAGGAAGCTTTGGTTGACCACACTGTTAGGTCACAGACCTTTTTAAGAATCTGATGAAAACTGTGGACCTTTTCCTACCAAAATGTGCATGTCCACACACATGCATACATACATACAACTGCATATATAATTTTGAAGACTTCGTGGTCCCATTGTGGGCCAGTGTATGGATTCCAGGTTAAGCATTTCTGTTTGAAGTGCTTGGTCCCTTGGGCTCGGAGAAAAGCCCAGATGGAAGTCCTGTTCTTTCGACATCCTTAGATAGATGCCAGTGGCGGCCGCTTCTTGTTCTAAATTCCAGGGTGCAGCAAATCATCAGTGCAGGGGCTGGGGCTCTATCCATGAGAGCCTCTCAACATGGCCCTGCAGGGTGACCCAGTTTGTAGGAGGCCCAGCTGGGCCTGGAGACTGTAAGTGGGGCCACATGCAGACTCAGTGAAAGGGCGGATGAATGGGCAGTCAGGTGTGAGGGGGCTGCCCAGAGCACCCTGCTGGGGAACACAAGGCATTTGTGTGGATTTGTGAGGCACTTTATGAATCACCCCCAGCTAGCCTTTCTGAATGGAGATGCTTCTCAAAGACTTACAACCCCAGTTGTGAAAAGGCTTCTCTGTCTTTGCAGAGTTTGCACAGATCCAAGTGGGGTCGGCATGCATGAGCTGAATGAATAGGTTGGATTACAGTCACTGCTGCTGGGGGGCAGATAATTGTACTGAAGCTCAGACCAAATGCCTCACCCTGCACCCCAGAGAGTGCCAATCACAGGGGATTAAGCCCAGTGGAAGGCTGGGCCCAAGCCAAGAAGGGGGTGGGGGTGATGGTGAGAGTTGTGGGGGTGCATATAGGGCTGAGGATGGAGGGGGTTGGGGCTGGGACTGGAGCGGGGAAGGGCAGGGCTGGGGCAGAGGGGATGGAGGTCTGGAAAAGCCAGGTGGGACAGGGTGGGCAGCAAGGAAGACCTGTGGGTTCAGGGAGGGGCTGGATCTCTCCTGGGGAACTGGGAACAGAGCTGGGAAGCCTGACTTTGGATCTCTGGGTCTGGTGACCCCAGGCAGTGACATCTTGTTTGTGTTTGTTATTTTGTTTTTGTTTTTTTTTCTTATCTTCCTTCTACCTTTTCTACCTTTTACCTCAAAGAGGCGAAGTAACTTGCCCAAGGTATAACAGGCCAAAAAATTGTATCCCCATCTAAGTAATCAGTGTTGGCAACCTGGATTTAAATTTCCGTGGCTTTCACTGTGTGTATGTGTGTGTGTGTGTGTTGTTAACATAAAGGGAAAAAAAGTTGAGGCAAAATTAACATAAGCAGAGAGTTTATTTGGGCCAAGTTTAAGGACTGCAGACCGGAGCATAGCCTCAAGTTGCCCTAAATATACACTCTCCCCAGTGGGGTCTGTACTCCTGGTACCCCCCCAATCCTGCAAGAGTTTTTAAGAGCTGCAGGGGCTCCTGAAGTCCCCAGTCTCCAGTTAGAGTGAGGAGCACAACTGCCTGGAACAAATCCCCACATGGGAGCAACCCCACCCTCTCCTGATTTCTGGACCCATGGTCAGCCCTGGGGTTCCACACACATTCACTCCCCTGAACCACAGCAAGCCCAGGAAGTGGGCATGTTACCAGTGGGACCTTGCAGGGGAGGACACTGAGGCTTGAAAAGAAATGACTTTCCTGAAGTCACACATCTGAACAGATGTGCTGCCAAAAGGCCTCAATTTCCTTGCTTGGGAAACAGGTATGGCAATACTTGCTTCACAAAATAATAATGATTGCTGGTGTTTATTGTGTGTCTAGGATTATGCTATGGCATGTTCAGAACGCTGTAAGGGTAGTGGTACTGCTCATTTTGCAGACGTGGAAACTGGCTCAAAGAGGTGAAGTAACTTGCCCAAGGTATAAGTGGCCAAGCCAGGATTTGAACCCTCAGTGGTCTGGCTTTCGCACCTATAAACATCACAAGTGAAGAAGCTTTGGAAAGTGCTTTGTGGGTGGTAGTCGGCAGTGCTGGGGTTGGGCAGGTGCACTGTGGGGAGAGGAAGAAGCCAGCACCTCCTTCCATCCCAACTCAGATTAATGAGTGAGGCCAGGGGCAACCTGGGTCTTGCTGGACGTGGACAGGGCACCCGACTTGACGGTGGGGGAGGGACTGTAGTGTATGTTGGTGGGGGGAGTGTCACAGGCCCCCTCTTGGCATGGAGCCTCCCCCCCGCTAATGGCCTTCAAGGGAAATCATCTGCAGGAGATCAAAGCTGGCCCAGAGTGAGCCCCTCACTGGCTAATGAAGATGAATCCCAGCCAGGTCTGCACAGAAAGAACGTAACTAGATGAAGATGGCAGTGCAGTGACTGTGGAGTTTGTATCAGGGCCAAACGGAACCTGTCTTCCAGCAAGTAGATGCAAAAACTGGGCCAGTGCCCAAGAAAGGAGAAACACACATTCTCTCCCCAGTTTCTCCCCACCATTCCTGAGCAGGGGCAGCCGCCTCAGGGAGGAGCGGGTCCCAGGCCGACTCCTGGTGGGGCCTCAGCCTAGAGGCAGGGAGGAGGGGCAGGGAGGAGGATCACACAGGAGAAACTTGATGCCATGGGGGCTCCTGTCTTTACTCTGAAGACAACAGTAGCACAGTGGAGTCAGATGTGGGCTCCAATCCTGGTTCTTACAAACCTAGGAGACTTTGAACGAAAACCTATAACCTCAGAATCTCAATTTCCAAATCTATAAAGTGGGACTGGTAATGCAATCTGCCACCCGATCCATGCCCGTTAGTGCTTGTGCATCACGACTGCACCGTACCTCCCTTTGCCCTGCAGGCCTCTCAGAACTTCCCCCTGTCCCCTCTGACTCCCCAGAAGCCCAGACCTAACCTGCAGACCTAAGCTTTTATGAACTTCTGACCCAGGTCCTGGCGCCTACTTTCCATGCTCTGGGGACCAATCTCTCTAAACCCTACAATGATGGGAATTCCTGGCTCACCTATTTCCTGGAGATGATAATTAACAATAATACCTCCCACCGTGCCACATTGAACACACAGAAAGAGAAAAGGATGGGGACTTGGGAGAGAGAGGCCTCTGACCAGCACTTGTTAGGAAATCTTGGGCCAGCAGTTCCTCACCTTGGTTGCACATGAGAATCACTTGGGGACCTTTAAAAATGTCAATGCCAAGGCTATGTTCCAGATCATGATTCAGATCTCTAGGGGTGGAGCCTGCACAGGGGATCCCCACCACCTGGAAAGCTCCCCAGGTGATTCTAAAGTGCAGTCCACATTCAGAAGCCTAGAGGCAGGCTTTCTGAACTTGCATGTACATAAGAATCACCTGGGAGGTCTTGTTAAAATCCTAGCTGATTCAGGAGCCTGAGAGTGAGAATCTGTATTGCTAACAAGCTTCCGGGTGTGCGGGTGTTGTGGTCAGGGGGCCTACTCTGAACGTCACTGCACTGACCAGGGGACCAAGCTTTATCCTCCTTATTCATTGCCAGCCCTGAGGCTCCTCCAGGGAATTAATGCACCCCATAATTGAGACCCCTATGAATTTGGAGCATGAGGACATGTGCTGAAACCCTAACGTTATTGCTGTAGCTACGTAGATTAGGGCAAGGTGCCCATGTGAGGGCCTCAGTACCTGCACCTATAGAATCGATCTGCCCATACTGTCCCAAGAGCCTTACAGGATCAGAGGAAGAATAAAGTGGCATCATTTATGTGAAATGTTAAGTAGAAAATATCTTTTTCTTCTTTAACCTGTCACCAAAGGACACACATCCCACGCTCAGTGATATCTCGGGGCCTCTGATTTGGCTGATTACTCTCAGTGGCCCTCACACACCAGCACCCCACTAGAGAGACCCAGCGTGCCCTGGACATGTAGCTGTGGAGACGCTCCTGGGCCTCTCCACCCAGCCCCAGAGGGCCAGGTCAGGCCAGCGAGTTCACTCAGAAACGAGCAACTTCCGGATGTATAAACACAAAGACGCAGAAGGCCTGGATTTGGATCTTGGCTTTGCCCCTTCCAGACACGGGCTGACTCCACACTCAGGTTCCCATCAGCCCTCGTAAACAACCAGCCTCCAAATCACCATTATCTGAGGCAGTGCTGGGCTGTGGCGCTGCACACCAGTGTCTTCTTCATGCTGACCCCACCAGCAGAGATGGCTCTGGAAGGATGAGTGACCTCTGACCCTGCCCCATGCCAGAAGGCAGTGCGGGTGGGCCACGTGATAAGGCGAGACCACCTGGCACTCACCCTGCTCTCTCACTGTGAACCGTCCGCTGAGACAGTGGGTGGCATGCATTCTTCCTGTCCATAGTGGCAGAGGCCAACATCCTCCCTCGGCCCCCACTGGGGTTCTGCCTCCAGTTCCCTCACGCCTATCTCGGGGCCACCATCCAGGCAGTGCCTCAGAACCAGCTGGTGAGTTTGGAGATTCAGATCCTGGGTCCCTCCTCTGACAATTCAAATTGAGCAGGGCTTGGGTGGGGATGGCAAAAATCTACCTTTTCTTTTCAAACTCCCGATGGTGTTGATGCATGGTCAGGGCTGAGAGTCACTATCCCCAGTGTCCTCGTCTCCCCTTGGCCTAAAGTTTACTAAAGAGCACTGGGCTGAGGATCAGAAACCCCAGGTTCTGCATCTTAAGCTGTGACTAAGTGTAAGTCAGTGAGTGGGGCGCCAGCCCCATATACCAAGGGTGGCGGGTTCAAACTCGGCCCTGGCCAAACTGCAACAACAACAACAACAACAATGTAAGTCAGTTAACAGAGCTGGGCCTTAGTTTTTTTATCTGCAAAATGGGGACAGTGAAGACAATTTGTCTTGGAGGAGTATGCAGGTCAAAAAAGGTCAAGAGTGGAAAACACTCTGAAAAGACAGATATAGCACACAAATGCAAGGTGCTCTGACAACTGTGCTCCCACCAGCATCCTCCCAGAGTCTCCCATGCCTGATGTCCCTCACCCGGCAGTGCCAGTTCCCCCGACTGATGGGTCTCACCCTTGCAGCTGGAGCCCCCCCCCCAGTTCCCACCCCCATGCCTTTGCTGGACTGTAACCTCCAGGGTGGGTTGTTCTTCTTCCCTTCTCAGGTTCAAAGGTCACGTCACTCATCCTTCCAGAGTCATCTCAGTGGCACCATCTCCAGGAAATTGCCTCTTCCCGTACCAACCTCATCTTCCTGGCAGACTTTGTGTCCACACATGTGTTGGGTTGTGAGCTACATGAGACAATGAGACCTTGTCTCACTGCAGTGTAGCCCCCGCAGCACCTGGGACAGACCCTGGCACGTAATATGTGCCAATAAAGGTCATTTATAACACAGAAAGCACTGGTCCTTGCTAGATAGCCAATAAATGCAAATTAAGGCAACAAGGAGGTCCTATTTTACACTTTCTAAATTAGCAATTGAGGGAAACAAATGATAACGTGCACCATTGACAATGTTGTGTTGAAACTGGTCCACACATTAGTGATAATGTTGAAAATGAGAATGATCATTTTGGAAAGCAATATGGCAACATATATCAAGGGTTATAAAAATGCTCATTCACTCTGACCCAGTAATCCCACTTGTAATACTGTATCCAAAAGAAATTATTCAAAAGAATAACAAACTTTATATATGCATGTAGATACTCATTGCAACATTATAATAGCCCCAAATGGAAAACAACCTAAATGTTCAACAATAGGGGAGTTGTTAAGTAAATTATGGTATATAAACTCAACAAACTATTCCTCAGCCATTTAAAATATTTATGAAAACTACATTACATGGAAAAAATGCTTATGGTAAAACATGAAATAAAAAACTCAGAATATACAATTGTATGTACATTATAACTATGTGATAAAAATGTAGGCATGCTAACAAGGATCAGAAGGGACAATGGGAAAAATGAAATTAATTATTGCATTAAGTTGTTAGGACAAGAGATGATTTATTTTTATTTTTATTTATTTATTTATTTTGTACAGACAGAGTCTCACTTTATCACCCTCAGTGGAGTGCCATGGCATCACACAACTCATAGCAACCTCCAACTCTTGGGCCTAGGCGATTCTCTTGCCTCAGCCTCCGGAGTAGCTGGGACTATAGGGTGCCCATCACAACACCTGGCTATTTTTCTGTTTTTGCAGTTTGCCTGAGGCCAGGTTTGAACCTGCCACCTTCAGGATATAGGGCCCGCACCCTACTCAATGAGCCACAGGCACCGCCCTATTTTTATTTTTAAACATTTCCTGTAATTTTGTTATAATGCCATTTTCACAACACAAAAGTTAGGTAGCCAAATAATAAATGTTTGTCAAATGAATACAAGAAGAGAGAGAGGAGGGGAGAAGGCCGATATTTGAGGGCTCTGAATCCTGCCCTATCTCTCTATCCTAGAGTATCTTGGGCAAGATTTTCTGTGGTCTGAACAAACAGTGGGATTCCGGATGGAGCTGAGCCTTAGAGATATGTCACCAGGCAACCAAAATTGCCCTGCTGTTCTGTGTACTCCCAAATGATTTTGGATACTTTGGGGGGGAGGGTGGATTTTCTCAGAGTCCCCCCAGCATCCCATACCATCCTGCAGTTTACGCATGGGGGCTAAGCCAGGGATGGGTCCAGAGGAAGTTCAAGTTCAAGGTGGTGGTGATGTTTGAGGTCCTCTCTGCTGGGGCTATGGCTATGGGAGACAGGCTGAACCTGCACAAAGAATGAAGAAGCCTTTCTCTTCACACACATCCATCTTGACCTCCAAGCCATGAGAAACCATACATCCTGAGTGCCTGAGACAGTCCCAGCTTTCACCTGCTGGCTTGGCATAATTATTAATAGCCCTCTTTGTTTCAGAAGTGTCCCAGATGGGACATGGTCATGTTATTCAAATCTCTTTAGAGCAGGAAAAGAGGAGAGAAAACCTGCTTCTGTGACTGATGAATGGCGGTAATGCTGGTAGGGTCTTTCTCCTGGGGGTCCCAGCCCAGAGATGACAAGAAATGTTCTAGGTGGGCCCTGGGCCACCTGCCCCCCTTCCTCTTCTCCCATCGCTCCACTAACATTTACACCCCTCCTGGGGCCTCCTGCTTCCACTGACTGTGTAGCTCCCCTGCTTCTTCTGGGCTGAGCTGTCCCTTTTCCTCCCCTGGCTTCCTCCTGGTAATAGAGATTTTCAGTTTTAATCAAGTATTCCTCCCTGTCTCCCCAGCTGATCCTCTGCAGAGCCAGTTGAACTCTTTTCTCTGTTCCTGCGAACATTTTTCACCCATCCTTTCACCAACCAATGTTATCTCAGCGCTAAGCGGGATCATAATTCTGCCCAATGTCAAGGGAATTCTCAGCAATGTATTGCTTCTGACAGTGACAAAGTTCTTCAGGCTCCGACACCTGAGCACACACTCAGATAAATCTAAGAATGAATTCCCATGTACACAGGCCACAAGAATGACTTCCCATGTCTGCATGTACAAAGTGGCACATGTACAAAGTGGCAGGTATTCACATCCTATGTCCTGAACGGGCCACATTTCCATATTGCACACTCCACATATATATAAAAAACTTCACATGTAATACTCACCGTTCATGGACTTGTGCTATGGAAACATACGTGACATATTCCGTGTACGTTGTGTCCATGTCTTAGACCACACATTCATTGTGCACCTCAGTGTACATCACACACACACACACACACACACACACACACACAGGCTTTGTCTGGGGCTCCTGCAGTGTTAAGATCCTGCTTAGAAAAAAATGCTGAATTCTTACCTTCGAGGCCATGTTCCCCACCAAGCTGCACAAGGACTTTAGCAGGGAACGTTCATTACTGCTAACGAGCATTACATGCCTAATTAATTCCCAGGCTTGGTCTAAGGATCCGGCCTGGGGCCTGATTTCCATTGGGGGGGTCGGGGTGTGTGTGAAATAAATGGAAATGTAAAAGGGCTCTCGTGTTGAGTTAGTCGGACTTAGGGCCCACTTGCACTTTGCCCATCCTGTTGCCAACAAGCCATTGGAATTATCAGCTTAGTGTGAGAAAAACAAATGCCTTGTCTAAGTGCAGGGAAGCTGGGTTTCTCATCTATCCACCCTTCTGAAGCATCAGGACCAAATCCTCCAAGGTAGGATGTCTTATAAGCATCTTTTGATGGGTTCTGTGTTCTGCCCAGGTAAAGGTATCTTCACTTTTGCATGGAGAACAGCTCGTTTTCAGTGCCCACCAGTTCACATCTGCTATGCTCCAGTGCATGCTCCTGAATGTCTGGGGGTGATTTGCCTATTGTGCACAGCCAGGACCTTCTATGCCGAGGGCTGGCTTCCCTCCATGAGATACAGCAGAGAAAATGCAAGCCTGCTGCCTTGGGAGGGAAGGGCTTGGGTAAAGGGTTAGCCAATTTGAGGCCCTCTTGGAAAATATCACATTAAGATCAGCACATCCTCCCCCACTGACCCCAGGCTAGGGTTGTACCTCAACCTAGCATGCTACCACCGCTAGATCAGAGATGATGTGCAGGATAAGTCTTTGCCATGCCAGGAGAACTACTGCTCCCATATTGAGAAATTTGCATGGGGGGCGGCCTGGGAGATGGGAGTGGTGGTGGGTGGGAGGAAGAATGAAGACCATCCATGGGGAAATCACAGTGGAAAGGCAGTGAGGCAGAGTAGTAGAGAAGCTGAGCCTGCCCTGGAGGCAAATCCACATTCTGCCACCAATTAACTGTGTAGCCTCCAGACACCTAGTTATCTTCTTTGGCCTTAGTTTCCAAATGCGTAAAATGGGGTAATACTACATTATAGTACATGCCTGCTATGGTTTGCATGTGCCTCGCAAAAGTTTACATTTTAGAAACATAATCTCTCTGCCCTCATGAATTAATTAATTTGGCCCTGTCCTTGTGAATGGATTAATGTCGTTCATTATTATATTAGGTTTGGAGTGGGAGTGGCTTTATTATAAAAGCAAGCTTTCTCTGGTTCTCTTGCCCTCTAACCATGTGGTGCTCTCTGACATGTTATGATGCAGCAAGAAAGCCCTTACCAGATGCAGGGCCATGCTTTGGACTTCCCAGTCTTCAGAACCATGAGCTAAATAAACTTCCATTTTTAAAATTTCAGATTAATATGGGGGCACACAAAGTTGGGTTACATAGTTTGCTTTTGTAAGGTTAAAGTCCGGGTTGTGCCCTTCACCTAGGATGTGTGCAATGCACCTGTTGGGCAGGAATTTACAGCCCCCCTCCCCTGCCTTACTTGAATTTAATTGAGTTTTCTCTCATGTAGTTGTTCATCTACTGGTTCTAATTAAGTACTGACTACATGTGATGCTTGTTTTCCACTCTTGTGATACTTCACTTGGGGGAATGTTCTTCTAAACCTCTATTTTTAAGATAAATTATCCAGTCTGCGGTATTCAGTTATAGCAATAGAAAACAGATGATGACAGGAAATTGCTGCTGAGAAGTGGGGTTGTTTTGGGTATACAGATAGCTGAAAATGTGGAAGTAGTTTTAGAACTGGGCAGTGGGTAGAGGCTGGAGCAGTTTTTAAGAGAATGCTGGAACAAGCTTGGATGCTGTGAACAGAGCAGAGAGGGAGATGCTGGCAAGGGCTCACAAGGAAGACTCGAACAGTCTGGAAAGATTACTTCCAGGTGATGATGATCAGAATGTTGATAAAAATAGGGATGTTCCAGACCATTCTGATGAAGCCTGAGATGGAACTGAGGAAAAAGGTATTAGAACCTGGAGCAGAGGCCATCCTTGTTATAAAGTGGTAAAGAACTTGGCTGAACTCTGTCTCTGCCGGAGTCTTTATGGAAGGCAGAATTTAAGAGTGACAAACTAGGACATCTGGTGGAAGAAATATCTAAGCTACAAAGCATGCAGTCTGTTGTATGGCTACTTTTAACTGCTTACAGTAAAATAAGAGAGGAAAGAGATGATTTAAAAACAGAATTTACAATTAAAAGGGAAGCAGAGCAGAAAGATTTAGAAAATTTGCAGCCTGGTCATGTAAAAAAGTGAAAAGGCAGACTTGAGAGAGGGAATCCAGTGTGGCCCAGAGACTATTTGCTAAAGAGATAACTAGGCATAGAATGAAGTCCGTGCTGTTCACCAAAGCAATGGGAGAAAGGCCTTAAAGGCATTTCAGAATTTTATACTATTTTTTTGATACAGAGTCTCACTCTGTTGCCCAGGCTAGAGTGCTGTGGCATCAGCCTAGCTCACAGTAACCTCATCCTCTGCCTCAGCCCCTTGAGTACCTGGGACTACAGGCACCCACTACCACGTCCAGCTGATATTTTCTATTTTCAGTAGAGACAGGGGTCTCGCTCTTGCTCAGGATGGTCTTCAACTCCTGACCTTAAGAGATCTTCCCTCTTCAACCTCCCAAAGTGCTAGGATTACAGGAGTGAGCCACTGAGCCTGGCCTATGTCCCTGTTGTTATGGGAGTGCCTGTCCTGTGCCTGTCTCACCATATTCTAGAAGTAGATAACTTGTTTTGATTTCCCAGGCTCACACCTGGAGGGAGTTTATCTGAAGATGAATCATGCCATGAGTTTGACCCATACCTGATTCAGATGAGACTCTAAACTTAAAAACTTTGAGTTGGTGCTGGAACAAGTTAAGACTTTCAGGTTATTGGTTGGAAGGGTTGTCTTTTGCATGCAAGAAGACATGAATTTTATAAATGCTATAGTTGAATGTGTTCCCCCAAAGTTCATGTGTTGGGAATTTAATCCCTTTGCCCTCGTGAATGGATTAATGAGGGCTCTGCTCTCATAAATGGATTAATGAATCAATGAGAGTTCTGCCCTTCTGAATGGATTAATGTCGCCAGTACATTATTAGTGAAAAGGCTTTGTTATGGAAATGAGCTCTCTCTGGCCCTCTTGCCTTCTCAACCTGTGTTGCCTTCTGCCATGGTACGAGGCGGCAGGGAGGCCCTTTCCAGCTGCTAGTGCTATGCTTTGGACTTTCCAGTTCCCAGAAACATAAGCTAAATACAAGTCTTCTTTCTAAGTTATCCAGCCTGTGGTATTCCATTATAGCAGTGTTTTCCAACTTTTTTTTTTTTTTAAGTGGCACACTTGAACCTATGGTTAAACTTCCATGGCACACTTAAATTATGTTGATCAAAAAAAGAGAAAGTAAGAAAAAAAAATTTACTCACTGTGCTTTGAACTTATTTCAAATACAATTTAGTGATCTTTAAAAATTTTTGTGGCACACCTAAGATCCTCTCATGTGGATCTTTAATCCATGGCACATTGGTTGAAAGTCACTTGACTTATACCAACAGAAAACAGACTGATACTACCTGCAGGGTTTGTTGTGTAGTTTAAATGAGCTGATGCACATACAGTATATAGCAAAATGCCTGGCATAGAGCAAAAGTTTCAGAAGGGGTAGTTGTTTTATTAGCACTATGTTATCATTTCTTTCTTTCTTTTTTTTTTTTTTGAGACAGAGCCTCAAGCTGTCACCCTGGTTAGAGTGCTGTGGCATTACAGCTCACAGCAACCTCCAATTCCTAGGCTCAAGCGAGTCTCTTGCCTCCACCTCCCAAATAGCTGGGACTACAGGCGCCC